>DWPT01007629.1:0-10684 GCA_018251895.1 Agathymus mariae mariae | reverse complement strand
GCTAGCCAGGCAGGCTTCACGGAAAGATAATAATACCAATAATAATATTAATCCCTTAATAATATTACGGATAATATAATCTTTACGCAAAGCCCTACCTCCAAGCAGGCTGGCTTCTGTCGCCTCTTATGACACCCTGCTCTGCCAGCGTGGGATTGGGGGAGTATTCTAGGCCGCCCCAATACGGCGTCAATTCGTACGATGTACTCTTAAATTTTTTTGCATGTTTCAGCTCAGTTTTACGTCATATTTTAATTAAATTGCTATTCGCGAACGTAATGACGTTAAATTTACGAAATTATAATCGTAAAACTCATCAATTTAACTGTCTAAATAATTATTTCCGGAGAACGTACCTCACATTCTACATTCTAGCTACTCTGTACATTGTTATCTAACATCACCTGGCAGACTTCTGCTATATAGTTATGAAGCTAAAGGTTGCATTGTATTGATTTTTTTGCATTGGTTTTATTAATTTATTTTGTTGATATTTGGAGTGCATCAAAAAATGTTTTATTTTTTAAATATACAACACATGTAATAAATATTATTTCTTATATCCGTATTGTATTATATATATAAAAAATAAATAGTTCATACCTGGATTACCTACGAACTCCAAATATTATTTAAGTATTATAATATATACAAAAACTACGTTCTAATTGATAAACGAAGTTGGAATGCATTGTTTTTTGGCATAGTTATAGAATAAAAATCTGTAGGACGTACAACGGAAAGTTCCACATTCTATTAAAAATTACAATTAATATTGCGTCACTTCCTGAAATATATACCTTATGTTTATGAATTGCCACTTTGTAAATAACACCTTAATCTCAATCAATTGTGATTCAGACATGGCAACAAAATGACGTAAAATTACGTTCTAGAGAGTGATATGACAACTATGTCAATTTTGATAGACAGACGAAAGTTAGTTGGCTTTTTATGCAATTCTCTGTAAATAATATAGATACGTGAACGAACAACTAGCCTCAATGATAAAATATACTAGCGAGAACCTTCGTTACAATCAGCTTGTTAACCAGGACTCTTCGGTGAGCTTCCTACCCAGCGGCTTACACGTTCTGTATGAATAAAAATATTTCATCGGTGTTTCGATTCACTTGGCGCGCATTGGCTGACTGGCGGCGGTGAAGAAATGCAATCTATCTTCCCGACTGTTGCGAGGTCACTGGATTCCGTCGTGATATTTGAGCCTGACCTTGCAATGAAGGTTTTAGAGAACGTCAAGTACGGAGCAACATTCCGCTCCGAAACGTTGCATAACAAACAGATGATGCTGTCGAAATGTTTATTGTACGGAAGATATTTTTGCATACTTTAAATGCAGCCAATGCTGTTTTTTTTTTATAAACTATCTCGTTAAAGTCTAAGGAGTTTGAAATTTAACTTCAGCTTCGCGTCAGCTACTGAAAAGGGTTCGCGGAATAATTTTGGAAACTTACCGATGATTCGAACCTCAAGGGACCAGGGAACATTAGCGCGGGCGTGTGTGTGTAAACATTTATTTTAACATTTACGTTCAGCGACTCGAAAGATACCTGAAATGGTTTTAGGTACGCAAACGAGTAACTCCTATATAACTAGTTCCTTACATAGAAAAGGTTTGAAAATAAATCTACTGTTCAATTATTAATTTTAAATTAATATATTTGTCATTTTTTTTGTGTTCTCGCTGCAACGAATATCATGAGATAACTTGTCTTTTGCAATCGCGACTTAGAAAGACAAATAGAATAAATATAACTGAAACATTGAAACACCATATTGTTTACAACCTAGCAAGCAGGTACAAAAACTTTACTACCAAGAACTTGGATGAGCTTATACAGTTTATACCCGATACTACACAGTTGTGAGCTTCAATTGCCTCACTAATCCTAACACAACGGCATTATCACAGATACTTATCTATACTAGCTCTAACTATATCTAACACCTATAGCTTTTTAGAGTACCAGGGGCTCCCTCTCGAAAAGTTTTAAGATTCAAACTCATATTTTACCGATTGACAGTCAGTGTCAGAGAAAAATGCATCTGTAATGCTTTCGGTGTTATATCCTGTTTATGAATTGCTTACAGATGGCTGCGGATGATGGAGACCATGCCATCCGAAGATCACCCGCAGGTGGTTCAAATGCACGTCGGAAATTAACAAAAAGAAACACTAAAGGATCTTAATTGCTATGTAAAAAAATAATGCACGTGCAAAGCGTTTGTCGCAACAGACAGTTAAATGTAAACTTTGAACAGTTTCAATGCAATGCAATTCAAAATGTAATTATTTGAGAGGAGGCGTCGCACAAAAATAACACATCCTGTCCATTGTGTTGACATATTAGTCAAGTATCGAGGAAGTCTATGTTGTATTTCTATGCTAATTTTATACAGAAAACAATTTTAAGTGTTAGAATGTCACGGACTTTCAACCCGTCGTTCGTATAAT
Source organism: Agathymus mariae mariae (assembly GCA_018251895.1). NCBI lineage: Eukaryota > Metazoa > Arthropoda > Insecta > Lepidoptera > Hesperiidae > Agathymus > Agathymus mariae. The sequence goes on along the minus strand of DWPT01007629.1, from coordinate 8,208 downwards.
ATGCAAGAGTGATTGCTAATTTCATAAATATGCACCTCTCGTTTGGGTTGTCTGGTTTTATCATCACGTAACTTTTGTAAGTTTTGTGCCTCGTGAAATTCAATATGAATTTTTATTTATTTCACTCGGCAACGGTTGCTACATTAATTCTCACGTGTAGTAAGCATTGCAAACTTTTTTGCTAACTCCTCAATAAATTATGGAAAAACAGAGCAAGTATTCATTTAAAGACATCAAAAGTAAGAAAAGAACACGGGCTTGACAATTTATCTTCAAACGACGATAGCTCTTGTAGTTATAAACGCAAAGTCAATATTTTGTTCTCATTTTGTAGGCTGACTCCAATACTGTGGATTAAATCGTTTACAGTAAATTCCATAATGTAAAAAATTTTTTTTTTTTTTTGGTAAAATTTCATATTTAACATTTCTCTTGGCTCGTTGTGCCTACAATCTAGTATAATTTGTTATGTTATGCAATAGCCTATATTTATTACCTTTAGAATAATATTTTTCGTAAATCAGAAAGTATATTACGTTCAATAAATTTGGCGACTTATCGAACACGTCCAATTTTCATCTAAGAAAAAAAAAGATGCAACCGGTGTTTTTGTTTGGGGTATTCATTAAAGTGTGTATGTTAGGAACAATGAATTTATAAATAGGTCATTAAATTATCGGTATTCGTTCCCCAAACACACTGTCAGCATACTACTATCAACATTTAAATATACTATCAACATATTTATTAAAATCATTCCTATGTTAAATCATCTCTAGTAAATAAGCGGGACATTTTAAACACGTCACGTCGCGTCCGTGACGGCTTGGACGGCGCATACCGTGTCCCCCACCCTGTGTCCCGTGGAACACTGATTTCCCCCTGGACATAATACAATTTAGCGGCCGCGTTAAACGTCGCTTTTCCACTTTTCTTGGCCGCAATGTTTGAAGCATCAAGTTTTATTTAGGTGGTATAATATGAAATTCACTGTAATTCGTAAAACAGATTGAATTTCGGATTTCTATTACGAGGGTTATGAATCTTATTCAAGCGTTTCAGACGGTTCGTGGCAGTGGTAACTGATCGACCTATCTCGCAAGCTCGGATGCGGTCAGTAGTGCGATATGTAACAGCTAGTGATATCAGAGCCGATAGCAGCGCCAAATACTACCAGGTTGAATCATAAATCTAGACCCTCCAGGGACTCACCTAAATACACATAAAAAAAAACATTAAAATGAGGCGTTTATATATAAAGATTTTTTTTATATATAAACACGCTGTTTTAGAGAAATGTAAACTGTCATGTGTCGTTAGAAAGCACACGTTAAGACTTGTCGGAGGCACTCTGATTACCTAATAATAGCTTCTGTCAATCGGGCTGGTTATCATAACATCAACCAATCCGTATTGCGTACTGGAATACTCCCCAGATTAGTTCAGACATAGGGAGAAATATGTCTTGCACCCTAATAGCGATTTCAGTAAAGTTTAAATTATACGAACTGTTAAACAACAATTTTACAAAACAACAAGTGCTCAAAATGTTTTTCGTTAATGCCATCATCTCCGTCACTCGTAAATCACTCGTCACGCCGCTGCAAATACTTTAGTTGTAAGACTAAGTAAATTAAACTAGCGACATTTATAATCAGCATCGTAATGTTAACGGTTTTAAATGAGTGTAAAATATAAAATATTTTTCATATGTCAATTAATTAAGACAAACAAAATTAAAAGTTCTTTTTGTATACATAAATAGCCCCGTTGGTAGTGACCTTGTCTACCGAGCGAAAGGATCCCGGTTTCTACTCCCGGCGGGGCAGGAATATATGTTACAAATAAATATTCGTTCTCGGGTCACGGGTGTTTGCAATGTCATATTTGTGTAGGTCCATGCCGCCCGCAAAACAGGGAACACACACAGTGCGGGGGTGTGAGTGTGTAAACGTTTATTTATTACTTATTTATATATCATACATAACCGTATATGTACGCAGATATGATAAATCGTCTAATAAAAATATATAAAGTTGTACAAAAACCTGTTGCCGTGCATAATACGTTCACCTCGGTTCAGTGGAGACAACGAAATCTTTATAACAAGCTTTAAAACATGTTAACACATATTTAAGTATGGATTTCAATTATGCTTAACGACTTGCCCTTTTAGTAAAGTGTTCCATAAAATATAGTAATTAATAACACCTGAATGTAACACTTTAATTGTGAATGGTATTGGAGGCTTAAAGGACGGGGGTTATTCTAAATGTCAGCGCTGATTCCGGTAACGTAACTTGTTACAAATTATAATTATTATTTAAGAACATTTACTTCTTTATGTGACAATTATCGTATTGTATGTTTTAATGGAATTAAAATTACAGCTTTTGGTTTTAGTGCTTTTGCATTTTGTTGTCTCTCCATAAGAGAGAGGTATTTATAGTCTCCTATGGGGACAAAGAAGAATGTCCTTTATTCGTTTGTGTTTTTAGAAATACATGCAAGTTGTCAATAAAGTGATTGAACTAGTTAAGTAACTTCGATAGTCGTTGCTAGTTGGATGGGTGGCTGCTAGATGCTAAATTTCTTAACTTCGGTACTCCGAAAATCATATTAAGCCGTCAATGTAGTTCTTATGGTTATATAGACGTAACTAAACCTTGAGGGCGACAGAAAAACATCTGATATTTGGATTCTAATAATCGCTGTACCAAAACACAATGCATTAAACGTAGTCCTTTTCAATTTCAAGAGTCGCATTATTTGCACTGAACCACTATTAAGTTAATGTGATTGTAAAAACGGGTGATTTATATTTTTTTATAATATCACTTGTGGATTTGACTGTACGTTTTATAACATCACTTGTGCATTTGACTGTACGTTTTATAATATCACTTGTGCATTTGACTGTACGTTTTATAACATCACTTGTGCATTTGACTGTACGATTTACAATATCACTTGTGCATTTGACTGTACGTTTTATAACATCACTTGTGCATTTGACTGTACGTTTTACAATATCACTTGTGCATTTGACTGTACGTTTTATAATATCACTTGTGCATTTTACTGTACATTTTATAATATCACTTGTGCATTTTACTGTACGTTTTTTGATCGATGATGAAAATGTTCATTAATGGAAATTTCTAAATTTATTCATAAAATAATTCGTTTCTTTTTCCCTTCCATCTTACTGCACTGATGTAATAATAATTCCCATTTAAGTTTCTGACACAATTGTCTCTTGTTTAGTTTCGTTCTTCGTAAGTGTCTCTGTAATCCTGCAAAGCTTTTAAGCCGTACAAGAACTATTTCAATAGCATCGGCTGCACACACTACATGTAAATTGCATTTTAGTATTCGTGTTTCAAAGACTCAGCTCAGTTTATGTGAACGAAACAAATCTTGAACCTTCGAGTAATCGATTTGGGTATTTTCGAGTATTTCTATATTCGCAGAGATAAATGTAATTTAACCGGCGCACGGCGAGTTAAAACAACATTTTGTGATTATAATTCCTTAACGAAAACATTATGATATTTTTAAGGTTTCATAACAGCGCCTCGCCTTTGATTTCATTATAACAAAGAGCTTAATCAACCAAAAATATATTGTGTACTAGCAAACCTCCCTCGCTTAGTTTCAGAACAACTGCGCCTTACGCTTAGAAATAGCACCTGCATTATTTTACGACTGGGTATTTCTCATTCTGTCAATTAGAAATACGTATATTTAATTTTTTATTTATTAGCGGATTGCATTTAAATGAATTATAAATGTTAAGTTATGCTCACTGCAATGAATTAATGAAAACCATAACGAAACCGGTTAAGCCTTTTCTGAGATAAGCGTGCACAAATGCACAGAAAAACATGCAATAATTCTAACAATTATTGTTTCAAGTTCCATTGCGTTAATAAAAGCCCCTAATAATGTTTTGACTCATATATCGTTCATGTACAGAAAGCGATCAGTTAGAGTTTGAATATATGTATAGATAAGTTAACTGTGACAAGCCATTTCGTACACAATAACAAACAACGATAATTATTTGATGCACAACCTGTTGCATGAGGATAAAAGTTATAAAATGAAAACCTTTAAACGTACCAGCTATACATATTACTTTAAAAACACAATATTTAATGTTATGTCATCTAGGCTCATTAAAACCGCTGATGGATCCGATCGTGACTGCTGACGGAATTACTGAGTGTTTAATACAGAATATAAATACGGAGGTATTGAACGTGCGCTCAGCACCACAGACCAGATTTGGATTTGTTTGTTGTTCTGATAATGGCCTTGCGATTTAATTTGTGGTTGCTGATGCTGTGAAGGGCGCAGATGCTTGTTTAATTTATTGATATGAGGAGCGTATCAGGAACAAGCATATGGCGAAGCGTTCATAAGTTCACAGCTGGTGTCAGTTAAAGGTAAGGTATAGATACTTGGATGGAATTTAGCAGCTAGTAAGCAAAAACTAAACTACTAGGAAAAATTGTCGATTGCTTAAAAATTTCGGGCACTTTTATTACACCATTCGTTGTGGTTCACCGTTGGAAGCTTTCGGATGTCATAAGAGCTTTCGACAGTTGGGTTGATCAGCATACGGATCAGAGCAGCGTGGTACAATACAAGTAATTACGAATTTGTTTCAAACTGCCTAAATTGTCATTAGAACCCTGTACTTCGTAGTAAGTCGCTGGAATTAAGTGTGTATATAAATCTACTTCGTACGTAATCCTTTCGGGTTCGATTTTACTATCAATCTATATATTCGGCCTTCCACGGACTGACATTTCATGGACAGATCTATTTTACTTCTGACAACAGAATGGATTTTTTAAGGTTTACAGGAAAATATTACCATGTAAAAAATATCATTAGATTAACAAAGTATTTACACCACCATTGAGTTGTTGGTTGCTCGATTGGTTAGTTGCTGTGAGATGAAGTCAAATGAGCATGACCGTTTGGCAGAGAACTCGTTGAGTTCATGTGCTACTCCAGCATATTTTTGGGCCACTGAAAAATCTATTCGGACTTTGAATATTTTTAATTTAATTTTATAGAACTGAAATACGTAACGAAAACGATACAAACATCTATATTTCAGAGGAGACTATTCCAACCAGCAGATTACTCGAAATTGTAGCACCCGCATTACACTCGCCGGCGTGAACGGAATTGTAAATGGCATTGAATTGAAAAAAAAAAAACAATTATGTAAATATTTTAGTTTCTAAGGCCCTATTGTCGAGTTTAATTAGGCCCTTCTCGCCGATTGAAAGATCTCGGGTTCCATTCCCAGACGGAGTAGATAAATGTTCGCACTCTCCTGACATGTTTATTCGTTAGTTTCCCCAAAACTTTTCCCTACACAGTTGAGAAAATTTCACATGTAACTTTTAATAATAAGGAATGGTAGATTCGATCTAACACCCTTGAGTAAGAAACTAACTTTCAAACCACTTTCACTGGGCTACTTCAACAGATAGTTAAGTAGTTTTTCTTCCCGCACCTCGGGTTCGGATATTGCATGCAGCCCTATGTTTTGAAAGTTATTTGCTATCTGCAAACGAATGAACACTTCCCACACACACACATTTATTTGTTGAAGGAACCGTCGCGAGAACACTGCACATGCACACTTGACACTTCTTTACAATGTTCTCAAAATTACGTGCAGACCGTTGCCTGTACGTCTTACATTATGAGAGGAGTCCAGGTGGTGGGTCCAATGTTGGGAGAGCTGTGATGATAAAGATGAATGCGACAGTCAACCTGAACCCGTAATTTCCCATGATATCAATGCAAGCCAGATGAAAATAATATGTGCTGTAGTGAATTGATAAGAGGTAACACATTTTATCAGAAAGAGAAAAAAATGATGATAATGGAATCTTAATGATGGTATTTGTGTACGTACGTATTGTATTAGGTCGTATGTGGGCGGGTCGCCGGACGGGTATACGGGTGGTAATTTACTATCGATAGATTTGGATCGATCGTGGTGTTAGATTGGAACAAGTAATATAAAAATATATATGTATGTACATTTATATCCTACTACATATCTTGTATAAAAGAAAAACAATCTCTCTTATAGAACTATAATTAATTAATTTAATTTAAATAATGAACAAATATTTGAAAAAACTATATTAACATCAAGTGTCGTCCACTACAAGTTTAAAAAATGTATTTGAACTTGAGTGGATGTATAAAGAAGTATTCTATTTTCAATTCAAAGTTTGAACAACATATCTAAATATATATGGGGAGAGTGTAAACTATATAGTAGGAATTTAAAAAATAAATAAATAATTACACACTTTTGCCATCATTATGTTTGGAGCATAAATATGCATCGGCCAAGCAGAAATGCGCATACGAGCTTAGATACTAGAATGAGATATTCATAACAATATAAAAACAACTAGTTTAGTATATACAACAATAGTCTACTGTCATCATTAGATTGTAGATCGATATCTGCCATCAAAGACAATGGAACAAAATAAACCTGAACGCGCTTTATAATAACAGGAAAATATGTAGTTAATAATAATAATTACTTTGAAATATATTATATACGGATATTATTATTATTACGGATATTATTATTATTATTATACTGAACCCAACGTTGACAATGGACCAACGTAACGCCTATTGGCATTCTCAAGGTGTCCCTAATAATAATAAGAAAGGCGTGGAAAACGTTACAAGAACAAAAGAACAAAAAAAATATGGATATATCAAATAAAATGATACACAAAAAATATATTTGGATATACATAGGAATAAATAAAATATTATATAATACACATTACACTTTTTATAATACATTAGATACGTAATAATTATTACTCCCCTAATGTCATTAACATGGCATTTCCGCAATCTTTATTGCTAATAATCGTAAGTGCGCCTGTTACTGTGTGTGTGTCATGGTTCGACTTAATTAACCATGGTCATATATACACACACGAGTATATTTGCTTAATCCAGTCGATTATTGGTAGTTATCCTACCTACGTTTTGATTTTCATTAGGTGACGTTGCAGGCAAGTTAACAAACCTTTGTAAGTAATCGATCGCTTTTTGTATATGATGGATATGTGAGAAAAATTATTATTAGGGACGCAATAACGCAATAGAACATGACAATAGTTGTTAGAATTTATGTCCGTTTGTCCGTGCGTTTGTTCGCGCTAATCTCAGAAATGACTTAATCGATTTCGTTTTGGTTTTCACTGTATTGCAGTAAGATTCACTTAATATTTAACACTTATAAAGAGAAAAACAAATCTAAACTAAACTAAAACAATGCAGGTGCTATTTCTAAACGTGAGGCGTAGCTTTTCTATGGCGAGGCGAGGCGGTTTGCTGGTGCTCGTAATATATACGTATGTGTAAGTTGTCGTTCAACAATATATTATATTATTCGCTAGTCATTATCCGGTCGCTAGATGGGTGCAATTGATTGAGATCCCAGCAGGGCGGAGGATGATGGCGATGAGCGTCTTCGCGGCAGGGGTGACCCAATTCTTCATAATTGTACACAAGTGTTACATAGCCATGTTTTTGACGAGCCTGCGGTCTTGTGTGGGCGGTCTCTAGTTCGATTCCCATGTTACTGTTTTATGCGAAAGATAAATGTTTATCGTGGTTGTTTGGTTGTTTATTCATAAGCAACGTGAATAGAGACTTACTTATATCGTCCCGAATACGATTAACTGCAGAGGATTTCGCACAAAGTGTTTGAGCCAAGTTCCGAACTATAATCCACATGGAGTACGATTTGCATTTCTGAGCGGTCTCTGCGGTTTAATGTAATGGACGCTAATGGATGCTACGACATGTGTAAACTAGTTCTTAGTTTTAATAGAAGAACGTTACGACTTGTACGGTTACAAAAGTGAGAAGGCAGTTTTGTAGGACTAGCACTCCGTTTAGTAGCGCGTAGATTACGTGTTCCCTTTGCACCGCCATGTCTAAACAAATATGAAATTACGTAAATGCGATGTAACTTGAATTGACTTGCAAATCATATTGAATTTTTTATATAGGGCCGGTAAGTGAATTTATCGATCGACGCGTTTTATTCACTAGAAATCAAGTCATACTTTTATAAAAGTAAAATAAGGTTGCGCAATACGCTAGATAACAAACCCGCCCAAAGTC
>DWPT01007628.1:0-10684 GCA_018251895.1 Agathymus mariae mariae | reverse complement strand
GATTGGGGGGAGTATTCTAGGCCGCCCCGATACGGCCAATCTCTCTTAAATATGCTACTTGATCAAAAACATCTTCGGTATCTCAAAGAAAACTTCAAATTTCTCTATTTAACCCATGATCGAACCCTCCGCTCCTCTGAAACCCTTGTTCTCAGTACTCCGACACGCTCAACCACGTTTTACCATAATTTCTTGACGGCTACGGCCGTACGCCTGTTAAGTTCCCCACCTGAAAACATATGCCGAGCTACCCTAAACTCTGAATACTAAAGTCAGAGAACAAATTTTGATTTTGTATTGTCCTTACTTCCTTAATCCCACTTGGTTCATTGCCATTTATAAGCTATCATATACTTAACCTGTTATTTAATTTTATTTAGTATACCCTGCGCCTCGATAGTTTGTCAAGTTGAGGTTGATTGGAACAAATCGTTTTTTAGCGATAAGACTACCTATTGTAACGTCATAAGGTGTGCAATAAAGAGTATTATTATTATTAATAAATAAATAAATGTGCTTACACGCTCTCACGTCCGCACTTTACTTTCCTGTCTTCTGCGGGGCCAACCCACATTGAACCGCATCGTTCCGAGACTTAGTTCACGACCGAGTGGTCCACAGCGGCATCGATGAATCGAAATATCACGACAATAGACAACTCACACATATAACCCAATTTCGCATTATATATTTATATAATATTTTCGAATAATAGTAATTATATTGTAGATTATTCAAATGACTCCAAATATCCGTGGGATGCAGCGGCCGTCCAAAGCAGTATTGAATACACAATGAATTCATAATTTATTTCAACACAGTAGTTTCCGTTCCCTTAAATTGATTTGTAAAACCTTCCAACCACCTGAAATCATGTCACCCTGAGTTTAATCGATACAATGATAATATCGACATGCATTAAGCTCGTTCTTTCTAAAATCTCGTACTGGGATGTTACAATAAACAAAAAAATTATGAAGTAATTCGTTGATAACGTGCGGTGTTGCAGTTCACGCACGTAACACAAGTTTTCATCGCTTGCCTACCGTCTACTCGATAATAATCTTTAATACAGAACGATCACAAATATATGTAGTAGCGTATTGTAAGTTTACTGGTGAGCGCTCCCTAATAGATACACTGGAAAATCCAACTTACACCCATCGACGTAGAGTGCACAATATCGAGAGGCGGCGGTCGCAGTTGGTCGTACTATTTGGTTGATTGTAGAGTAATCACAATATTATGATTAAAGCTTGCCACACATGGTATTGGCAAACAATTGGCGCATTAGAGAACCATTCACGTCACACACGACGTGAAGTAAATCCGGCGTCCCAGGGGAAGTTTGTGTCCACTGTTCTGGACGACACGAGATAATTATATTCATATTTAAATGACAAAAAAGTATATTTGTAAGATTTAAAAATCAAATATTTCCACTTAAACTTATGATCAGATTATTAGATTAACTATGCGGCGGACATGATAGTTATTGAATGAATAAACGTTAAATTGAAGTTATTTAATTTTGTTGTAATCTGGATATGATACTTAGTTGTTATGTGTAATACATTTATTTATTTAGTGTGATTTGTGACGTACCCATTGGTAAACTACAAACTGATGTATGATTATTTAAAGACAGAGTTATACATACATAGTACATACACATAGCACATCTTTGCTCATTTCCAATATTTTCCTTCAACTTGCCTTGTTTTGATATTTCTGTAAATATTTTTTAGAAAAGAGAACATATGATTTAATGCAGAATAATGTCAAATAACGAGTCGACTCGGTAACTGTTCAAAATAAAGTAATTTAAAAAGAAATTAAAGTTGATTCTAAAAGTAATATATTACGTCGCTCATAATGGAGACGCACATCTTATAAGGAGCGCAGAACACTTTTTCCTGTGAATCAACTCACATTCAAGTACACAAAAGCGTTACCACTTAAACGGTGTCACGTCCACCGCTGGGCTTAGCGCGCCCGGCGTTAATACCATTCGTAATGCGATTTACGAGAAGTCGCGGGCGGTTCACTGAAACGTGAGCGAGATCCGCGTGGGTTTTGTTCCGCACGGTGTCCGGTGACAAGAAATACTTTTTGCTTCAGTTATAAGTGGTTGTCAAACGTTAAACGTTGTGCCTACTGTGCACCTTGGATATTTAACACTTCCTGTAAATTGATGACGATCATTGACGTAGAAGTGGAACGTTACAACTGACTGTTATATTTTCATACGCGAAAGGATTTCTTGTGCCTTAGGAAGGTGAGACAACAAATTACCTAATTGTATGTATTACTTAAATGTACTTCGGGCGAGATCGAACGTGGGTCGCTCCACTCGGCAGGCGAGGCCGCTACCGATGGCGATCCGTGGTCGTTATTACAGGAGGTATGGAGCGTTCGCTGCCGCTGAACGGATTAAGGAGGCGTTGGCGACGAATCCGTGTGTCACGAATAGATGATCAGCTTCAAAATCATTTAACGTTGCTTGATTGACCTGATCAATCGCTTATTCATTTACTGTTACTATGTATGAAATTCGATTCCAATCGAAAAAAAAAATAGTCATCCTTAGATTTTTTTAATTTTCAATAGATATCTATTAAAAACAAAATTATTACCTAGTAGAAAAAGGTACTGAAATTGTTGTCTTATTCATATACCGAGAAAATTTTTAGTTGTTCAAAAAAATATGTTTTGTATTGGTAACACTAAAGTACCTCAATAGCTACAAAGCAAACCAGAAAAATAGCAAATCGGTTGACAGACACAAGAGAAAAATAGTACAAAGTTTTATCTTCACTTATTAATATAGAGATTTAAATATACATACTCTTAGCACATAATTCCTTTGTTAAGTAAAGGCCAACAAACGTGCAGACGAGTCATTTGTTCTTATGGTCACCGTCGCTTATGGACATCAGTAACAACATAAAGAAAGAAAGTTCTGGCTCTCGAGCTCCTTACCCACGTGTAAAGTTACATCGACACAAGCTGTGAGAAATATTTCTAACCGATTACTAAAGTGAAAGATTCGCGAGCTAAACCAATTAGTCTGTCCGCGCGCTATAAATACGAACAATTAATATTAGTCAAGTGTTTATTGGAAGCCACTTGGAAACGGGAATGCGTGAGTCATGCGGCCTTATTCTGGAAGTATGTACAGTTATTCGTATTTTTTCATGACGGCGGTAATCTCACCGAATTAGTTGTTTTAAACAAATTTGTTAGTTGATAAAAATCAACGATGTCCAATTTAAACTGATGACACCTTTCTCCCTTCCAAAAATCTAGTACATAATATCTTGTGTCAGTTACAAGTACAAATGTTTTAATGGCGGTGTAATTTGACTTTAAGTGATAGCCAAATTACAATAATATGCTTTAAATATTCATGAGGTAGCGCCCGCGAAAACTAGCAAAATAATTAACTGTAATCGGTGCTCATGTTTTTTGTTTTTTAGCGACATTTCGAGCGTGGATCACGGACACGGCGAGTGTGGCTGTGATGATGTGTAATATAACCTCTGCGATGATATAAGTTAATATCTTACCAAAACAATGGCGGACGGCGAGACTTTACCGCCCGAGTTCCATGTTTATCCAACGTATTTGTTAAACGTCTGATAATTTTAATCGCTTCTTAATAACAGTTCGGTTACATTTCCTTGTGCCTATGTCACAGAGGATATTTTTGTTGTTATCATAATGGCCACCCTATTTAGTTTAGATAATTAGTTGAGGATATTTGGATAGACAGGCGCCAGTTCGCTCAACGGATAAAGTATCTTCGAGATGTGTCAAGATGTGTGTGTCAACCATAATAGATCAGGGATTTTATCGGATCAGTGGTTTGAAAATCCGTCTTCCGTTTGGAGGGCCTGGGTTTCAAACTATCAAAATTATTGTGTTCAAAATCAGTTGTCGACTGTAATTACATAATTATGATCTCAACTATCCCACCCGAACCCAGCTGTGAGATGGTCGTAGGTCATAATATTGAAACAAAATGAAGTGAAAACAAATTTTAACATTTTAAATACTTATTTAACAAATGTGCAAAATAAATTTAAAAGAACAATTCAATTTTTTAATATCTGAATAAGCACCAACTACAAGGTTATAAAAGTGTATTGTGGACATGCCACTGTTTACGGCGACAGTAAAACGGGAGCCACGTCGCCGCATCGTAGCGGAAAGAGATGTCGCGGCGAGGTCGTGTCGTCGGGTAGGTCGGGAGAGTTTACAATCTCAATTATATTATATTTTAAGGATCATTACGCCTTGTGCTAGTAGTTAGTGGACTGCGAGAGATAAATGATTTTATTTAGAAGACCAAAATTAATATTTTGTTTCTGTGTTTTTACTCGTTTACCCAAAGGTTGTCTGATAGAGCGTCCTTCGTGACTATTGTGCCTTGTTTATCTTCAGTGTCATTTATATATTCCTACATTGTGTGCAATACTATAATGTGTCCGATATAATGTTATATATTGTACTGTATCAACTCTGATTTAATGGAATCGACATTGTTTCCGGTACATAACCTTGATTTATAATAGTCTCAGCGTACAGCAGCCATATTTACTAATTTGTTATGATGAATATTAAAATTCAATTAAAAGGTAAAGGTGTTCTATTGTTCAGTTCAATAGTTATTTATTGATTTATATAGATACAACAAGGTGTCACATTCGTCACCTTCAGTGTAGTTACTGGTGTAGTTTACTGTTTAGTCCCAACGGAGCGAGCGCCGTGTGACGCTTGTCTATTGCCATGCTAGGATCGTGTTCGCAATACAGATGGGTCTGGTGGTCGGGACCGACAAAACAAGAGCTACTCGTGAACAGGATGTGGAGGATGGGGGTTGTAATTCATCGCGTCCACTTAGGTAATGGCCTCTCGGTGCGAGCCGCGAGCCGGTCAAGTCGGGCACGCGTCGAGTGCGCCGTAATCTCCGACGTGCCTCTTCTCTCCATTGAGCTCTTTAAGCTTAAGCGTTTACACTGACATACAGACTCTGTACGATTACAGCCATTTACAACATAATGTACACGTGTATTGGTAATATCTGTAACGTTTCGTATGATGTATCTTTGTTCGTTAAGATTTTTAATGTTATTTAATACTTAATTCGTTTTGCCGTGAAGTAAGTTGTTTCGAAGAACTGAAATGTCAAGTTGATGACGATGGAGCTAGCGGCATTAGCAACGAGGGGATCGATTTCAAACCACGATAGTAGTAATGCGTATGTGAGTAAAACATAATTACCTTTATTCAAAAAGTTAATTACATACACCCATCGATTAGATAAGATGAGACAAGCTTTATCACCATTTTCTACATCCATATTAATAATAATGTTGGTAACATAGGTAAATTTGTTCTGTATAATTAACTTTATCCAATAGATACACAAGGTACAATTAGTCAAATTGTCACTTTCATTTCATTTTAAAGCTACTGCAGGTTGGATTAGCAATGTTAAGGAATACTAACTTCCTGTTTTGTTACCAGGTTTTAAGTATACTTGCATCGTCTAGTGACACGTACAATTAATTATTATAAAAAATTTAGACATATATCATAAACTTGTAACTTTTTTTACTTAAAAAGTTAGTCACGTTGAATGTATGTTGGCTCGAAACGCTGAACTTGATCCACTGTACCTGGTGCAAGTGTAGATTAGACACTTCAGTCAGGGAGCGCACGGACTCGCACGAAGCGGCGACGCGAGGTGAGGGATGACAACGATTTTTTATGGGACATTGCCATTACTCGCACCGGTGCGGCCGCGCTGCACTTCACTATATTGAGCCATTTATTGACGAAATCTCTACTTACTAAGGACACGCCGCATGGATTTGTGATAACATTTAACAGAATAGGTTTAGGTACATATTCGCCTAACATTAGCTAATTGGAAATTTGCATCAGTGACGATAGTGTCACCGGTTGAAAGGTACAGAATGCGGAAGTATCAAAGGCTACCTTTGTAAATGTCGAACGGCCTTCAGACTGGCACCTTAAGTTGTTACGAGTTGATTAATTTGCCGCAGTATCTCTATACTAAAATTATAGGGTGAGAGTGTGAATTGTGCGAATACGGAAGCACAGCTTATTTGAAAAATATTCTACTATTTAAAAAACACATTATTCAGAATGAATATAGGTTATAGTTATATCGTCCATTCCGAACGAAGTCATATTAAATATTTGGTCGTGTTATTATACTGAGCGACAGTTTAAAGGAAACCAGCCTTTATTCATAGGACTGCCAATTCAGCGAATTCTAAAGTGTTAATTTTAGTTTAGTTTTACTAAATATAATTCTGTGGGTCTCTATAACAACTCACCTTTGTAAACGATGCATGTCGACAAAGGAGTTCGGCATCGATATCCAGCCGATATGATTAAGTCTTAATCCGAATTAATGGCGTATTAGTAGCGGATGGACACAGACAGCAAATTCTTTTCTTCCTCCGAATAACTCTCACAAGGCTTAGGAAGTGGCTACAGTGAGCGAGACTGATTCTGCCACTGGATACCACGCTGTCTTTTAACTGTCGATACTAACTAACAATTTGCAGCTACTAAAACTGTATAAATTCTTAAACAAATAATGTGTCTATTAGAATATCAATGATGGAATCGATTTTGAACTAATGTTGTGACTAAATAACATGTCGAAGAAGACACACGACGCTTATAGTAGGGACACAAGCCGAAGTGGTCGCGTGATGGTCTTTAGTAGAGCTGCTACATTTAACTGTTAATTACAACGAGTGGCTCGAACTGTACCCGAATTGATATTCAAAGTGCCCCCTAGCTTTACTTAGCGGCATCGGCTTGTTCACCAATTTGTAGGATAACTTTCCCACTACGCTGGAACTGCATCCTAGTTATGTGGGATTAAAACTATATAGAGTGAAAGGACACTTGACGTACTAAATATAACAAAACTATATGTCTATTGAAACATACACTCGTAACTGATTGTATTCTCCTTTTCTTTATCCGCGCAGTGCATGACGGTGATGTTTGCGTCCTGTATCCTTGGTAAAATCAGAAGTGGAAAATGTATCTGACTCCGATGTTTGTCAATAGGACTGCGTGTGCATTTTATAAAACAATTGCATCAATATATTTGTATTTTGAGAGTTTTCTAAATATTGCGTGTTGATGACGATTTAATAAATGGGCGATCGATCTGTAAGGTTCTCCATCCGTCAGCTTTTCAGGAGGTCCTTAGAAAAACAAAATTTTCTTCTAATTAGCACCACCCTGACCGGTCTTTGAGTCTCCTGATTCTTCTGCGTCTAGACGCAGAGATATAGATATTGATTGGCTAGCCAATATCTCTATCTTTATCACACCATAAGGCCACCAAACTTTGTGTTAGCATTATGGTTTAAAATCTGCCATATCTGTTGTAGCGTTCAATGGTAAATGTCGGCGGCAAGTAAAAAGCAACGAGTTTAGCTACGAGTAGTGCAATATTACACCTCGGGCGCGCATCCGTCCAATACATTCTATTCTAAATTTAACCGCCGCCGCATCCGTTCCGTGCAATATGAGCCAAACTTTAACACAACGATGTCAACCGTCGCGTGAAATACGACTCTATCGCCTGGCTCGTTAAGTTTAAAATGGTTAGCGCGATGAAATTTATGAAGCGATGCCAGAAGCAGAACAACATGATTACAGAACGAAAAAAGGGGAATTAAAACGTTTCGAAATTTAAATATCACTCGGAAATAATGTTGCTATCATCTACTTTTTTATGTGTGAAATGAAACTGAACTGAGTCGTGATAAGGTGTTTTATGGAGTGGCCGGGGTAGCTAATGTTTATTTGATCCGAATACGGCAACAGGCGCCAATGGACAAATTTATCTGTTTGTATGCAAACACAGGCGCACGCACATTCGACTGTCAGAGTGACGGATTGTGTTGACTGGCTGCTACACGAGCATTCGGTGGACTAATCGAATCGGCAGTCAGCGTGATTTTTAAATTAAGATTTATGATATATTATTTGCCTGTTTTATTGATTAATATCATATGAATTTTTTGACTGTTAATACTGAAGAGATGAAAATTAGAAATTAAAATTAAAACTTTTGGCCGGCAAGCGTCGATGACGCCATTGCTGCAATGAACGTTTGAACGCATGGACGTTAGGTGTAGCGGTAGTCAGTCACCATCAGGTGACCCTAGTCTGCCTGTTTGTCGGTTACCAATATAAAAATAACCTTTTCAAGTTTCGTGTCAGTATTACAAATTTGTTACTAATATTCAATCTCTTATAGTTGACCACACCAGGTACCGGCATTATGTACCGTGGGTTTTCGCTGTTTGTTTTGGTTATAAGTTCGTCTGTGGATACTGATTTTTATCCATGTCATTGGAAGTTATTTATTCCCCGTCAGCTCGCTGAACGGCGTTCAGTGCTTATTTTTATTCAGCTGACTAACACTGTGAGGTGTGTCGGTAACCTTTGTTCGTCAGCGGATTTCACCGTTGGAAATAATAATATTCTGTAAATAAACTCAAAGTTTTTCTAACGTTATTTCTAAAAAAATGTATTGCTATTAATCACATGAATGCTCTCGACGAATTTAATATGTAACTTTTATTGTATATATAACTCAGTTATAAAAACTAGGTTAGTGAACATGCAGTTATCAAATAAGCCATGTCAGCATTTTATCGCTACCTCGCTATCGTAAGGTGTGTAAATCAACACTTATTTAATTTTAATTCGCTTTGAAAATTCGAGATAGGTACGATTAAATTTCATCGGTTTAAATGTACTCTTTTATTCAAAGATTTGTTTCATTGATATTCAGAAAGGGGATCATATGTAGGTTTATACATATACAATGGCAGAAAGTGCATTTTTTTTAATAACTGGGGTTTATAGTATACTGGCTGGTGCTGGTGTGGTACTTGTAAATTACATTATTATTAGTTCAGCTAAAAAATCAACCATTTTTAATACATAAATAAGAAGTTGTTTTTTGTTTATGTTAGTCTACACAATTGGGTATACAGTGTTTTTGGCTTTGCCATATTGAACAAAAACAAACAAACTTGTCGGTTTACCAACAACGTGGGGCAATGAAACTAGTGTTAGTGTTTTTTTAGTGATCCAATGCTGCCACATGCTGTATACAGAATTTCTCATCAATTAAACTAATCGTTCAAGAGATATAAATCACTGCCACGAGCGCCACCTATCCGGCACTGAAGTAACTATGTTCGTCGGAGTGGTCATGTCGCCCTTTATATGTATGCAAAGTTTCATATCAATTAGGCTAACGATTCTTGAGTTTTAGGTGAACATATATACACACATACATTTTCTTTTATATATATATATAGATAGCGCTGTACCCGCAACTAGCTCGACTTACGATTATAATGTACCTACATCTACTCATTATTTAATCTTTATGTACTCTTTATTTATATAAAATGTTGACAAAAACAGTTAGCCGAGATAGGTTTCGTTAACCAAAATAAACATGTTTAAACGAAGACATCCGTTTGTGTAAACATTGTTCCGTAGACAAACGTCAATCCCTTATCACGGGGGTATTGAACAGGATGTCCCCATCTATACATTGGTATACCGCATACCGGTCGTTGTGTTGTGTGTGTCAATATCATCCTCGAATCCTTATCGTTGCTATCTTACCTATATCGAAACTTCTGTCTGCCTGTTTGTCTATACAAGCTTAACCAAACAATCTGTTCTAATGTTGTTCAAATTAATATAATGTCTCATGTTCAATCAATTGAATAAAAAAATATACTCCCGACTTAATTTTATTCCTCAGCGCTCGAAGTCGAAAGGCGCGGATTTAACATGGAAGTGTTTAGGGTTGACCTTTTGCCGGGGCTACAGAGAGAACTACGTCAGGTGTCTTACGAGCACGTGGAATTCTCAGACAAAATATCTCCAGTTGGGTTTGGTTCATATTTCGGCCGTTGACATTGACGAACGTGGCACGTAGTTAGCACTAGTCCCATGTATAGTTCAGAACACGAAACGATCAAGCGAATTTAAGCGGAAAGTGTCCAAGTGAGTGTCGGAACTTCCTCCTCACGCGGCCGCTCCACCCTTTGGTCTGTCGCAAGGAACGAGAAAGCGGTAACGAGAAGTTAAATTATGATCAATCACTAGCAATTGTCGCCGACGCGCTCCTCGGCGTGATGGATCGCCTCGGTACACTGTGGTTGTTTTATTTGACCGTTCCATAAAATTGATTACCACTAGAAATGCCCCGTCGGATTGTTACTGTCTGTCTACGTTTTATTTCATTGTTGCAGGTAACTGTGAACCGTGGTCATCTATACATGTAATAAAATTTTAACTGATCACTTTCTGTACAAGAAGGATATATGAGGAAAACATTATAAAAATTATTGCCTTCGTTCTTGTTTTTATTAATATATTGCAGTAAGCATACTTAAGTTTGTTTCATAGTAATCTGTTCATAAATAAATAAGTTATAAATTATTTTAATATACTATCGTTACTATTTTTTAGTGTAGATCGTAGTTTTTCCGATGCAAAGCGAGGGCAGTTTGTTAGTAATCAAATATAATGGGAAAATACTTATGAACTTACCACAGTACTTACAGACTTACGCTAAGGATTT
>DWPT01007627.1:0-10685 GCA_018251895.1 Agathymus mariae mariae | reverse complement strand
AAAGTGGTGATGAAGTCTAAGATGTTGAACGCATTAACTTATAAGAGCCTATTCACTCTCCTCTTGAAGACTCCTACATCGTAAGTAGCCGGGAACACCGACGTGGGCAAGTTATTCCAGTCCTTTGCAGTGCGCATGATGAATGAAGACGCAAACCGCGCCGTCCGTGCAGGTGGTACGTTCACTACGTAAGGATGGACGCCCGCCGTACGTCGAGTGGTTTTTCTCATATATCCTTAATATACAGAAAGCGATCAGTTAGAATTTTATTATATGTGTATTGCGTGGATATTGTACTGTTTTCTGATGACATATCTTTAGTATTTAAGACAAATAGACATTGTCTGTTTCACCTATTTTATAGTTTAATGTCTTTTGGTTTGATGGTGTAAAGCAGCTGATATTGATTCAATGTTTGTATTACAGAAAATAGCAATTAGAACTATACACCGATTAAAGTCGCATTAGTATTAGCTAGAAAAATTTAAAGCATTAGGTGTACTCACATTAGTTATTTAATAAGTTTATAATAATGAAGTAGTTATATGAAAAAAATAATTATGTACATAAACAAATGTTATACACACAATCATTATACAAGAAATAGTTTTCATATCGCCATCAAAAGTTTTAACGTGTTTTTATATGGTACGGAGTTTGTTTCATACAATGAGGTTCCAAAGTGAATACGTGACTTACCGATTGAAAGTTCAAGAGACGTGCTTAAGCACAGCTCATAAGTAAAGAATATACAGTATGGATGAATATATTAATAACAAGGAGTCCTGTAAATAATAGTACTTTCTTTGTAAATTTCATATGTTGGTTTAAAAGATGTAGTGAGAATTTCGCCATTTTTGGCTTTTAATGTTAAACCACCTTTTTTCAAACGGTAGTACAAGCAAAAAAATACATTTAAAAATGTATTTACAAAATACCCAAATTATTATGAAATTGAATTTGAAAATCAAATAAAATATAACAGATTTATACGTTACATTATTTGTTATTAAAGAACGCTTAAACTTGAGCTTTCCTTCAATTGTTATTTCACAGCCTAAGCAAGCTCGAGGGCAGAATACAAGCGTAATAATGACGAGCATTTCAGGATTTCTCGAGAACTACCAAAGACAAAACGGAAAATCGCTAATTAACGTAGAAAAATGCCTTAAAACTTAACCCCAAGCAATTTTCATTCCAATTTCCTTGCTTTTACTATTTCATCGCATATACAGAGTTCACGCAATGCTTTGTTTCGAAGGGCAGGGGCAATTACTGGAACAGGAAAATACCCTACAGTTTAATGTGGATTTATTAAGATTGTATTTTGATGTAGACTTATACATTTGACAAAATGTTATACAAAAATTCCTATTGCGCTGGGATTCCCTTTGTTGTTACGTGGCATGCACAAACACAAATGGGGCAACCAACGTCCAATAATTGTTGTCTTTTTTATGTAAATAGACAACAGACAGGTCAACTGATGGTAGACGAACATCCCCACTCGTGAACATCCGTGGCAACAAAGGCAACACCGATGCATTGAAACCATAGAAAGAAATAAACGAGGTACACGCATATTTTCTTTATCTGTCACGTGAATATCTATCTGCCCGAACGGGAAAATCGCTCGGGTCGATTTTCAAACACAATTTCACTAAGAAGCGTATCATATAATATCAGCCTTAGCTAACTAACATAAAATTATATATTCATTGAAAATCATGTGTTTCTTTAAAGTCAAACCACACTTACATTGCTATAATTTGTTAGTTACAATTCAGTAATACAATTCACCTACCAACTCCACCGTGACATCAGCTGTTTGGAAGCCCAATATTGATTATGATGTTGAAATGTCTCTGCAGTTAGAATTTTGATAATGCATATCATTCTCCATCCTCCGGATAACTGACCTGTCTAGACGTCTCCGTTGGCTAACTGTATAAGTCTTCTTTAGGCAGTGGGTAACTACGTGATGTAGCAAGTGAGTGAATTAATATTAACTTTGAAGTATATCAGTTAGTATTTCTTAAAAATGTAAGCACCAGGAAGCGGATGGAATAAAAATTTACACGGCTTTGATTGAATATTTGAAGCGACAAATACGAAGGGGTCTCTCCCCAATCTTGCCCAATTCTACTACAAAATGTTTAATACAAGTTTGTCTGTATATTTTAATCAAATGTTCACTTGTGCAATGTATATATCTTGTACTTACATCACGTTCGAAGGACGGATACTAATAAAATTTGGTGTAAAAGTCAATTATGTTATGGAATATAATAAAGATTTGTATAATATAAATCGTAGATAACAGAAATAATGTAAATGCAATCATTAATTTTTTACATTGTAATGTATAATATGTTTAAATTCCGTGCAATTATTTTTCAGACATCCAAAAAAGTTTGTGAAACAAAGTTACTTACAATATATTTCTATATGTGACATATCCTTATTATGGGAAAACAGGATTGATCGTATATGTATTGAATCAATAGAGGTCATATTTATACAATGTTGTTGCTGTATCGTGACAATGTTTGTTGAATGCTTACAGCTAAGTTGGAACATAATAGATGGCGCTGTAATCAATTTATTAATAAATTATAAGTTATCTAAACTTTCTTTACTACAACTTACACCGAAATAACTGTTTTTATACACATTTCTGTTCATATATACTTACCTATTAAGTACTTATTTCAGGGCATATGTCTGAAAATACGGGCAAAAGCTAAGCCGTGAGATTTAACTAGTTTTTTAAACACAGTTATTGACAGCTATAGCTAACGGTAGCATGTAAATTAGTACCGAGCGCGCCGTATGAAGGGACGTGATACAAGTATTTGTCTCTTGAAGAGTTGGAGGGTGGCTTTTATGGAAAGTCTGCATTGCCATATTGATTATTTAGTCTGTCGGCTCCAGACTGAAAGATTATTTAAGGCTTAACCTTGACTATAGTTTTGTGACGATTTGTCGCTGAATTTTTTCATAATCAGGCTCGTTAGAATATTAAAAATATATTTGAGGATATAAAGGGTAATATAGACAACGTTACTTTCGGCTTATAATAATCGAGATGGATTAACTGCTCATAGAAATGATGCGTTTAAAGAAAAACGAGTAATACGCGTCAAACTAGGGCACGTGGATGCTGTATAACAGCAAAATTATGCTGTATATCCACAATATGACGTCAATTCGACGTGTCACCCAATCGAAAACCTAATTTTATCGTTTAGAATATGAGATTTTAGATCGTATATTTCTATTCAAATTTCACCATAGTGATATGATCTAAGAAAGTTTCATTATTTATTGTTTCTACAAAATTTGTACGAATAAAAATACCATGCTTCGTATTTATATGTATAGAATTTTTTAAACAGTAGGTACTTGACCTCAAAAAATCTAACAACTCATAGTACTCACATGTCGGTCTGTTTGTCCATTTGTCACAACTGATTTCATTGTCCAATGATGATGTCCAATGTTCTGTCAGTCAGAATAAGTTGAAATTACCATCCATATAATTATATGAGTTCTATACATGATAGTATTTAATTGTTTTTTAATGGTTGTAAAGTTTTTTTTCCTATGCTTTCTCATTTATATTGTCAAATTATACTTTAGTTGACACTTGACATCAAGTAATGGATTTATAATTATGCATTTTAAACTAATTTCTTGGAATAACAAAGTAATAAACAGTTTCACCGACTAGTTAATTATGTTAAGCCCAATGAAAGATTGCTTCAAAATTTACTACCAATGTGTGTACCTCAATTGTGACTACCAACATTATGATCGTGACGGCTCTCTACGATGTAATTAAAGATAGCACCAAAGGTGTTTCTGAATCAAGTTATCGAACTGTTCTTCGCTGGTTGTATATATATAATTTTTGAAATCGAAACAAATACCATGGTCGTTCGTCATGCAATATTACCTAACTTCTGACGAAAGAAAACATATGATGAAAGTGTGTACAAATCTAATAATCTAATAAAAGATACACGCAGATCCTAGAGAGGAAGAATTTCAAACAATTAGGCGAATACAAGCAGCGTTAAGTGTATGAGTAAAATTAATTTAAAATAGTCAAGTTCAAACTTACATCGTCAACTTACATCATTGTCATTACAACGTATGATTGCCCCACTGTGGGGCTAGGGCCATCCGGTCATATTACCGAGTACGGATTTAGCCCACTACGTCGCAATAGTACGCATTATTTTAGCACTTCAGGAAATAGACCTCATAGGTATGCATGTATTTTTGACACAGAACCTCCGCCGCGATACATTTAATACTTTAAAATATACGAATAACTTCACCAGTCTGTATTTGAGTAGCGTGATGGAGGATGCACCGGAAATCTTCGGTTACGAAAAAAGGAGTATGCGAACCCTGCGGTAAGTCTCATAGATTGAAGCAATTTTGAATGATTAAAGGCGTTCGGGATTTAAAACTAGATCACCCAAGCAGGAGTTCGACTTTCAACCACTGAGAGGCACTGCTTAAATTAATGAATAAAGAAGCGCCGTAGTAGTAGTAGAAGCGTAGTAAGCGTGAATATGCATATTAAAAATTTTCAACACTTCAAAAACTGTACAACATAAGCATACACACACAAAATAATAACACACAAACATACAGAAATTATTAACTAAACTATTAAACACCTAAATTTTTTGAATTTTTATTGCTTCATACGTAATGGAGTTTAAATATGGAGTTCCTTTTAAATAAAAACACAAAGAAAGGGCACAATATTAACGGTTTTGGAAACGTATACATCTAAATAACTATTTTATTAAATGTTTCAAACCTGTAAATTATTTTTGAAGACCTACACGAAGATACCAGATTACGTATAATAAGTTTTTTTTTCTCAGTTATAGGTAATTAGACGTGCCACTTCTAATTATATTTGTAATTTTCCTCCATATTTCATTTATGGAGTGCTTCATATTAATTTAGCAGTTAAATGTTTGTGTCATTCGTACTTGATGAAAATATAGTTCCGTTTTTTCCGTTCAGTTACAGATACCTAATAATATAATACGCCTTACAGTATAAGCGTTCAATGCCCGACCGACGGCTTATGTGACGGATAGTGACTGGAAGTGGCAACATTTCTTTAACGCTTTCCTGATCCGGAGGGTGCGTAAAGCGTTATTATTATTTTATATTATTCGGGCAGTTTAAGAAACTTCGATTCTTGTTATGGTTGTCAGTGATCGTTTCAATTGTAACGTTAAACCCGTATTGTGGCGACCGTGGTGGCGTTAGCACCACGAGTTTGACTTTTTACCAATAACAAGGAAACTCCATTTTTTGCGCCGTGCGAGTACTAAATCTTTAAGTTTAAAAATAGTACCAGCATCCGAATGAATTGTAACTCATCTTTATCAGGCATTTTGTAAATTTTTCATAATTTCCTCGATCACTTAAACCTGCTTCTTGAATACATTATATTTGTTAAAATATGTTTTTTGGCAAAATCACGTAAAAATTCGTTCAGTATGTGCTTTTTGAGATTACCATGTTCAGAAAGTTATAAAACTAAAATAAGATAATGAGGCACACACACACATACACAAATCGTTAACTAAGCTACTTAGTACCTCATTTTTTTTGAATCATTCACTCCATAGATAATGGAGTTTAAATATGGAGTTCCTTTTAAATAAAAATACAGAGAAATTTATATTAAGTACGTACAAACAACGCTCCAATGAAAGCTCAAAAATTATAAAGAATATGGAAATGTAATCACAGTTAGAAAGTTACGGCCGGCGAGCTTTACAATGCTCCCACGACTTAACCCGTCTGCGATTTTAAAAATCAGATGGTTAGGGTGGTTCCCCCCTGGAAGGGTTGCGAGCTAGGGGACAAAACAGAAGAAAACTGTTATTAAAACGCGAGAGTTTTCAAACGGTCGCTTTTGTTTAACGATGACCACACTTAACAGATTATTTTGTGAGTTTTCTACTGGATCGTTGAGAAATGATTTAGAGGTATTTAAAGAAAGTAATAATAACTTAATAGAAAATATATAAACTAAATCAACCAGTGGCTTGAATGTCCGTCTCCCGGGGAAAGTAGTTCGTATCGTATTTTTCTTGTGATTTTTTAAATATATCATAATTATTACTTTGGTTCAAGTAGAAATACACCGTGAGAAAATTTCATATTTGAAAGTCCGACTTAATGCTGTGAAGTACACACAGATGTGTGTGAAGTATGATGAAGTTTGAAAATCCGCACGTGGTTACTGCAGTACCTTACGGTTTAACCTTTCATATTGTACGAGATCACCCGAGCGAGTGTCATGGCTAAATTATGATGGTGTTGTTGTGACGTCCAGTAAATATGAAAGCAGTCTTTAGATGACTTGAGTTTAATACATAACCATAAGTAGTTAGTATACTTCTCTGTAGCTGTACGGATAAACATATTCTGCTTAGGAGTTTTTTGCCGCTTGTTTCCTCGTAACTATTCACGAAAGAGATTTTTACTGAAAACTAGTGTTGCTATATTTCACTTCTAATTATACTCGTGTATATTATTCTCTGTCAATGTTAACGTATATCTAAATGAAACAATAACCAAGGCATGGAGAGTACGAGTAGCTAAACAAAAGTAATAGCTAAACAATACTGAGTATCATAGAAGGTATCCAACATCTGACATGTAATTGGGTATATTGTGATCGCAACAAGTTAGAATTCCGCGTCGGTCACCGCTAAAAGACAAACGAACGATTTAAACCAAACCGACATCCAAATGGTAGTACCTACTAATATTCCTGAGGCCAATACGGCGCACGTAATTTAATCCAGCGCGGCGGGGCATCGGGGAAAATCTATAAATCTGCCGCCATTAGAGCCGACTCCCCAGGACTCTTATTTACTTCGCGCAGAAATTCAGATGACAATGTTTTAGGGGCAGAAGCTGTGTAACTGCCCTACGCGCCGTTGGTAGGGTTGACACTGCTATTTTTTTTTGTTAAAACAATTTGTTATCTATTTTAATTTCAAGATTCTATAATACTCGGGGTTTTAAGTGTGCTAAATGTCACCAAAGAAGGAAATAAATGACATATTTAGGTTCGCACTATCATCTGTTATTGGTTGAAAATTCAAAAATAGTTACAACGTTTAAAATATACATTAAAACCAATGATTTTTTTAACAACTTTATATAATATCATTATATCACTACTTTTCTATTGTCATTAAATCTCGCTTCAACCTAAAAGTTCCTTTGTATTGAATTTTAACAGTAAGAGCTTTCTTAAAATAAAACACATATTATCAGCATTAAAACTTTAGCTAACAGCTTTATAAACTTTTTTTTAAAGTGTGACGCAGTTTAGATATGATAAGTTCCAACGTTTCTAAAGTTAAGTTCAATCTAGGATTATAATAATCGAAATACTGATCGAGTGTCAACCCTAACAACTAAGTCTCCTCACCCCCGTCAATTACCAACCCTGACCGATCCGAGGCGAGACTTATTGACGGACTGCTCACTATCCACTACGGCTTTCGTTACTGCAAACAACTGAGCGTCAATTAATTTGTTTTTATTTAATTGTGCTATTGTTTTACATATTAATATTTGCTTTTAATTTGTAGAAAAGGGATGGAACGATGGCACTTCATAATATATTTAAAAATGAAAGAATGATGAAAGTTACGGTTTCGTTGAAGGAGTCTTCAAAACAGTATAGTTTTCTCATAAATGTCATATAATATCTAAGGAATAAAACACTACTCCTTTATATTAAAAGACATAATCCTATTTTAAGTCAGTCACAACAGCGTATATATCACGAATTTTACTCCCAAGGACCGAAATGGAACACCTCGTTTGTAAGTGACCCGAAACCGTGACCCGTCATAAAGACACGGCGAACGACAGAAATAGCAATGCCGACAGTCTTTTTCTCGTTCACTGTTCAAAGATTGATCTTTACCAGCTTCAAACTTATTAAAACGGCCTATCTTAAATGAGTCATAAGGTAGCAGTCGATAAGCCATGTCTTAAATTGCCCACTATTTCGTCACCAACCTGCATTGAAGCTTCGTGGTTTTATAAAATAATTATTCTTGGTTGGTATAACCTATCACAAATTGTACACTTCCACACTTCCTTACAGGTCGCCATTAGATGGTGCGATAACATATCAACTTTTGCATCGTTCAATCAATAGCCGTACAAAAATTTAAACATAGCTGTTAAGCGCGTGAAGTACCACTAGCTCGCTACTAGATGGCGCTGTTGGTATTTGCACATATGAGACAAACGAAAATAATTTCTATTCCTTTTTTATTTATATGCAGTTTTTCTATTCACATAAAAAAAGAAACTATCTTTGGACGCCTTATTTATCTTCATTGACTATTGCAAGAATAACACCACTAGTATGTTCATTATGAATTAAACGTAGAATAGAAGAAATATAATTAATTAGTTTAAAAACATGTGATTATGTTTATCTTCATTTTAATTAATTTATATCGAACAAAGGATCAAAAGTCAATAATGTGACGCAATTTACGTTGGTCGCTCCAGGAAACATTAATATAAATGATTGTGTATTAACATTTCTATAATATGATAGATTTAAATGTTTCAATTTGAGTTAATTAATGTGTATTTTTGTTAATTATAAATAACAAGTATATTGTATGATGAAAATGAAACTATCGACATTTGAAGAATAGCGCCAAATGTAAATATGATGGTAAAATATAAACCATAGTATATTTGTATCGGAATTATGTCAAAATTAGAACATAAATAAATTAACATAATTCATCAAACTCATTTATCAACAAACAACCACACAATACTGACAATCGGAACCTTCGATTTGTAGAATCGATAACGGAACCAGGTAAATGTTTGCGACCTGAGAAGTTTAAGCTTAACTTGTGTTGAGCGGCTTCCTAAAACAATATAAGTAAGATACACTAAGAAACTTTCAGAACCCAATAAAGTGGTCATACATACCTATAAGATCTAAAAAGCTGTTGTGAGTTAGTCTCCGGTAAATGAGTGGTAAATAAGCAGAAAGTCCACTGAAATGATCACAAGGCCTATGGCGTTCTGTAATTCCAGGGGTGTCACCGACGAATCGGCGGCCGCCAACAATGCGATTATCTACTTGTTCACAGGCTCTCATATCAACATTTTACGGTAGTGGTTTCTTCTTCGGTTTATATATTTTAAACGGAAGGAATACTTATGATTTTTGTACCAAATACATTTTTACAAGATTGAGTGTACCTACCCATAACATTTACAATACTTAGTATTCGAGAAGATATATATATTAAATTATGAATCTAAAGATACCGTTCCAAAGGGTTACAACTGATTCATAACACAAAAGTACTTAAATAAAAAGTAAGTTTAGGTATACATTCTACAAATGCTTATTTCTTGCAATGACTGTGTTTCTTTGAGAGCATATAACTTAACATCCCACTGTCACAAATGAATCAATATCCAGGAGGTTGCGATGTACGAGGATGTTTCTATGAATACAACAGATGTTCGATCGAAACGATATATCGTAGCGATATGCACTACGCTCAACGCTAATCGAGTTACCTTCGCCGTCAAAGAGTAGTTACAAAAATTGGTTACTGAACAGAGGCGACATCTTCAACAAATTTGCTACCGTAAAACATAACGAAGGTAAAACAAATCAGTAAATTATTTTTTATAAAAAAATCATTAACGCCTGAAACCATCATTAATTAATTAGTTCGTTCGGAAAAAAGTTATTTTGAAGATCTTGCAAACATTACATAAATATGAATGTAATGAAATTTCATTAGAGGTCTCAGAATTCTGTACCGTAGTGTACCCGGTCGTGCTCAACTGTAGCGATGATTGTTTGTATTTTATGTACGTAGTTAGTCATTTATTGTTCTTTTATACCATAATTAATAAAGTAGAAAAGTAATTCAGTTTAAGATTGTAAGGTTTAATCATTACAATCTTGATGTAAATTAAGTTACTAAAAAAATTTACTTGTATATTGATAATAAGGCATACCTACAATGAAAAATTAGAAAAATCTAATGTACATATTCAGCCCCGTTACAATTTTATCATTAGTATAAATTTAAAAATACATGTTTCAAAGCAATGGTCTTACTGCATAACCGATCTGTGTATGCGTTACTTTTGCATTTTATTTATATAGTATTGGAATATGGAAGTTGCATCGCCCAAACGTTCCCCGTGATCGTATTAGGACAACGGTTCGCGAAGTGTGTGATATTGGAGTTTTTCAGATTGAAACCGGGTGGACGAAAATTGATTTTATCTGTAGTAAGCCTTTTTGATTTATGTTGTCTTCTTCACTTGGTAATTACATCATACCGCAACTATTCGTCTTCGTTATTGTTTGTATTCTTTTAAAGCATTTAAAATGTGTGTAGAGGAGTGAAATCGTGTTTTTATTTTTACATGTTTTACAAGCACGTAATTCATGTAATATCACCTGCCGTTCATGATAATAAAACTGTAATTGTATGTGAGTGCTTACTGATGTACTGTTACTCTAAAGGCCTAAAATAAAACATCTCAACCGGGACCGACATTGATCTCCCCTTTCTTACTGAACCAATGCAGCTCGAGGTACTTGC
>DWPT01007626.1:0-10685 GCA_018251895.1 Agathymus mariae mariae | reverse complement strand
ATAATATGAAGTCAGTATACGAATTAATCCGACATCTATACTTCCTTTATAGAACAGTACTGGGGAATGTACGAAAAAATATCATTAACATTAACTAATAAGAGCTAAATATTTTAGTGAAAATGTAGGCACTCGTTAGATCGTTACCGCTTATTGTTCGAATACAGGCAAATAACGAGATAAGGATAAATGAACGAAGTTGAATAGCTGTGAGTTACGTACTCGTAAGTTGAAATTTAAAATGGCGTTCTTCGAAAATGTTTTGTCATTGGTTTTAGGTGGTATACTAATTATATTTTGGGCAAAATATTACGATTAAAAATATAAAATTATATCCGAGGTCGAAGGTCCAAATGTTCGCGAGAATATTTGTTTCGCTGGGTTCGTAATACTTCGAACCCAGGGGCCCAAAATGGTAGAAGGCGAATAGTGGACCGTATAGGACAGGGCTTGTTCGTCCCTTTCTGGGCAATACACTCGACATAAAAAATGCACACACCAAAAAGGGAATCCACCAACCTTAATCCCGATGTGTGGCGTCTGGTGAACGGCGTCGATATGGTGTTGTCTTCTGAGTGAACGCTGACAATGTTCCAACTTCACGTAGTCACCTCCGAAGGTTGGCCAAGACGAAATCACGACGAAATATAGAGGTTTGCAGAGTCGAATCACCAAAATAAAAAGCGACGAAAAGGCACGTACAGCTCGTGTACCGTATTTGACCGCGAACGAACATATACCGCGGCGCCGATGGCGCTCGCACACGAAAACGAGAAAAAGGAGGGTAGAATCCAAATCAATGCATAAAACTTATCTACATCAAATGTATTGCCCGAATGAAAATTAACTTAGATATTACGGAACACCGCCCACGTTCTATCAAAACAAACAAATCCCCTTACAAATCGCGTAGACGGCAATTAGTTCGACCTCTCTTCGACGTGCATATCTCCTTGCGGTGACCCTTCGTACCACAGATGTAGGTTTTACCACCACGTTCGTACCACGTGTGGTCTGTGGTATTTAGCTGGTTACCTGTAAACGTTTTGTCGAAGCGAATTGTAGTAGTCGGTTAAAAATTTTCACACATGGATCCAAAGTTCAAAAGAGAACAGGTTCCGCATTTCTAGACACCGGTCTGGAATGATTGACTATCGAATAGTAGGATCCATTTTAAGATTGACATTTCACAATAAAATAGGAGTTTCTTTAAATCCCATCTCACATCCGCCTGAATGAGATTGACTTGTTACCCAAACATGCGACCGACCTCCGAGTTCCGTTTGCGGCGATATTTGCATTGTCTGAACATTTTACAATCTCGAGAGTAATGACAGTAATTTTCTGATAAACGTTGACTTTAAAAGGGCATATAATATCGAAATATTA
Source organism: Agathymus mariae mariae (assembly GCA_018251895.1). Lineage (NCBI taxonomy): Eukaryota > Metazoa > Arthropoda > Insecta > Lepidoptera > Hesperiidae > Agathymus > Agathymus mariae. The sequence continues at coordinate 9,296 of DWPT01007626.1, read as the reverse complement.
AGCAACATAAACATAGACATTTTAATTCCCATGTTTTGAGCGGTGTGATGTAGGCCTCCTGAGGGTGGTTATATTATGTGTCTGACAAGACTCGCTAACTAAGTACGCATTTGTTATGAAAAAAGTCCACTCCCCAAGAGCATTAAACTTGGTAAAGTTTGATACATTTTAACGGAATTTGCGTAGATGAAATTACTTAGATTATTTACTGCATTTAGCGAGGACTGTCTCCAGTGTTAAAAGATGCCAGAGTTCTATGTAGACTGGTTACTGTAGGTCTTTCAAGATGACATTTTGATTATGTTTTGTGTATCGATGGTTCAATCTTCAAGATGTTTTACTTGGTACTTGTTTCTTGATATTCAAGATGCAGCCTGTAATGTAATTGTTGATCCTTTATGGGACGACGCAATCACTTAGCGACGAAGTCCCTTTGACAATCAAAATAAAAACCCGGTGATATCCATGGAACAAAAGAAGGCCCCCATAGTAAGGCAAATATAATCTCTCTTCCGTATTTGGGTGTAGACGCAGATCTTATCTTTATTTTTTTAATTAAGTAAGTTTGTTCTCGTCTGATTATGCCGGCTATTTTCAAGGCAACTACAAGGCAGTAGGTATATATTAGTAACTTGACTATATAGTACGTAGGTAGTATATAGTAGGTACTATTAGAGTAGGTAGGCATTGTATATATTAGTTGCTTGACAACATTCACACGTAATGGTAAGTGATGATGAAATCTGAGGTGTTGGACCACTAAGTTATGTGTCCATTCACTTTTAACTTGAGGACTCCCCCATCACAGGTAGTCCCATATTCCATCTATTGTGTTTACGCCTCTCGGAAATCTTTATAAATCCTATCTATACCTACCTTGATCTATACCTACATACATTGACAATAGGTAACAAAACGAATTAAAATGAAGAGTCAAGTGAAGTTTTATATCTAAAACGTTACGTGAAGTATGTAATAACTAGCAGAGCAATTTCTACACTATAACCACGCGAGTCTACGAGAAATAATCAAAGATACACTTGCAGTAGCTTCACAATAAATATATTTGATATTCATACGAAATAATGTACTCAGTAGTAGCAAATGCACTTATGTAGAAAATCGAAAAACAACGAATCACAATAAATATCCATCATTTGATATCCCCATATTGGTGTTGTAAGATTCTTTTATAACGCTGGCGTACATTTATTAAATTTTATATTAAAGCTCTAATGTATACACTTGATTTGCGTGTTAACATGTTGAAGAACAGAACACGGCTTATAGTTAATATATATTATTGTACAATTGACAGGATGCTTACGAGCACCGAGCGGCACAGACTTGTAATAGTTACAAATAAAATCTGTGATGTGTGTATTTATCTAAATATCATTTTTCAAATTATAACACATCTCTTGAAAATGGCAATAGAAAAACAATATAACGTTGATAAGAATATAATTATACCTTACACGAAATAAATTACAACTATTTTCAGTTGGAGTTGTCTAAGTTATTTAACCTTATAAAATTTATCAAACCGGCGGTGCCACCAAAAGTAAAACAAAGGAAAACTCGAATTCAACATTTATGCGAAACTTGCGATGTCTTTTAGCATTCCGCATCCTGCAATTAAATCACGAAATTCAATGTACAAATTTAAAATGAAGTTTGTGTTATTGTTGGGTTGATGGTTCGTCGCGAAAGTATTAACAAAACGAGCTCATGACATGTGTGTTGGTAACCATTTGCTTACTTGATCGTACTAATGAGGTTTTGTATTAACCATTTACTATCGCAGAACAGCAAGCGGTATTTCTGTCTTATATAGGTAATTGTCAAATCGGTAGAAGTCTTAGTAGAAAATAAAACATGAAAGCTATTTTACCACCGTATCAAAAATTTGCTGCTTATCTACCGTCTCCTAAAGTCAATCAATTGATATTAAGTTTATTATTACCGCGGTAGATTCTATATAAGTTAAACAAAACGGACTATCTCTCAATAGGCAAAAGAACACACCAGCGCAGTCAAAAAGAACGATCCAAAGAAATCCGCAAAATATTTGATTAAAGCCAATTCAGATCATTGCATTGATTACATAGCCTTTGGGTTATGTTGAATGAACGTCACTACTTTCCACGTTTAGTAAGGGACGCTATTAAGGACAAAAATCGTCCCAAAAAATTTAATAGAGTATTGCTCTAAGTAGCTCGGTATTCTAGGCCGCCACAATACGGCCAGGGTGTGTAGCAATATAATTCCTAAACGTAAAACGAATTAAACTTATAGCTGACAGTCCTCTCTGAAATCAGCTTCTGTCAAGTGGCAACTGTCAAGATATTGTCCCCTCTACCGCAGTCTCGCCGTGACTACGATCAATGTAATCGGGTCGAAATATCGGTCAACAAAACACAAAAGTCGTAAGTAAACTTCTCATGAAAACTTAGCTCTGCTGCCAACGCTGTTAAGAAAGTGAGGCTCTCAGCGGACGTAGAAACAGGAAGATTCGATTAATTTAGCTACTTTTGATGTCTTATGGCCTGCGGTTGTGAGGTTCAGATACAGATATTGAGTCGATTGTAATATTGCAGGAAACAGCAGAACGCGCCATTTACAAGGCCAGAGACTCAGGCCTAGAGACTTGCATAGAGATCTGTTCAATGAAATCGATATATTATGTACGTTAAAAAATACTCTGATAGTTTTCTTAAGAAGATATGTTCACTAGGAATAAGGTTAAACTGATTGTACTAAAAGTCAAATTTAGCAAAACTGTAAATATTTATAATAAATTTCCGTTAAAATTGACAGAAATGCTATTTTGTAAATTAAAAACTAATGTCGAAAGCATTCTTATGCAGAAAGGTTATTACAAATTTGATGATTACTTTAAGGATAAGACTTCTTGGACATGAGTATAATATATAGTCATAAGTGTGTTGGGTAACTGTGAGTAGGAAACAAACTATTTGGGAGTTTTTTGCCGCTTCTTCTTTCAGGATCACTCACAATAGGAATTTGTTGAAGCGATGGTGTAATTTGACTTTCGAAAAGTGTGTAATGAGCTCCTATGAAAAAATACTTTTAGGTTTGTTTGTCTAATCTCACACAGATTACTCTTCAAAGTCTGTACACATTGTGTTCTGTTTCAAAGTTAGTTTTTTACTTCATTTCATTTCGAAGACCAAAAACGTGCTAATTAGTGCTGTAGTTTAAAATGAGGCATTTACCCGAACTGTTGCATCGTCATTACTTCCACTTTAAAATTACAATTACAAAAGGAATATGCTATTCGTCAATGCTTACTTTTTATACGACTGCCCAAAGGACGACGCTTATTAATGATTACTGACTCTGGCTAAATTTGTTGTTATAACTGAGGTATTAAGGAACAGAAAATATAAACAATACCAAAAGGATGTGGTTTTACGCCCTAAACAAATATGTAGGAAATGTACATTTCTTACTTATAACCCAACCAGCCGGGTCACATGATGTTAGGAGGTCACCGCTTCGATCATAAATTACTAAACCACTTGCGTCGCGGCTTCAACACTTCGTTAGAAAATAACTTGCATAATTCCTCGAACGCCTGGTCGACGTCAAGGTTGACATAATTCTATCCTGTTCTCTCAATAGGGTGATACACTTGAAGAACACCAGCGTATCTCTTCCGTGCGAGGAACCATATTGTCTGTCATTTATTATTAGTAGTTGATAATGTGCTCCATTAGTTTGAAGAGCAGGGCGGTTAAAGCCTATATCTTACAGTTGGTTGAGTTAGACGGACGGCCTTTTTGAGAATAGGGTGAACCATGAAGAGGACACGGAACGGGCTTAGTAAGAGAGTTGGAATAGGCGCATTATTTTTTTTTACTACGAGAAAATGTTCATGGATTGCTTATTACCAAGATGATGGATCAAATAAGCGTGATTCCTAAAAAAAAAACCGGTGGTCCTCCGCATCATCACCAGACAGAATCACCGGTATGCTAATACATTGCTTCGCGATTCTGATGGTGTGGGTCCTTTTGGACTTCATCTCGAGACTATGCGGGTGGAGCTGGAAGTTAGTTCGAGTTGATATTGTGAGACCCTTTCAACTCGACATTAAACACACATACAGACACAGAGTAACATATAATGCGTAGTCAATATAACATTTTTAATAACAGATTTTTATCAGACCACATTTTTGTTTATCCAGGAACATAATAATTCCTTATTCGCATCAAAACCGTGACTCGTTAGTAATATTGTGCTCTGTTTGTGATCCGAGCTTTCGTTTATTCCACGTAAAATTACATTCAGCTAAGCCATTTCACGGTCACTCCGCGGCATTCCCATGCCGTTTCAGGTTTATATTTTAGAATATTGTTTTTGTAAGATACAATAAAGAAAATGTGCCGTATGCCATTCTGTTCATAAGCTATTCTGTTCGAATTTTCTATTTGACATAAAGATTAAAATAAAAATCATCAATATAAAGTAAGACCTTATATGGTACATCAAGGTTCAGTTGAGAGAGAATTATTATTAAAACAAATGTCAAGTGTATCATGAAACATATCTATGCTAATATTATAAACAAAGAGTGCGAATTTTGTGCGTTTGTGTGTATGTGAAGGGTAATCTCCAAAACCGTGGCACTTATTTGAAAAACCCTTTTATCATTTGAACTCTGAATAGATATAGGCGGTCACTAATCAAATATAATAGAACTATCTCCGTTTCAAAGCCGTATGTTAATAAAACGTTATTCATTGCAAGTTTACAAAAACCCTAAAATTAAATTTTCACACAACACGGAAAAAAATATTCAACCAAATATACTATATATGTGTATATAATATAATAGAATTGCTTTTAGGCGTAATTAGTTGTTTACAGGACGCCAAACCGTTAAAGTGTAATTTTGTGCAAAAATATTACTTATTTTATTATCTCATTAAAAGTAGCATAATTGAAAAGTTAATACCTCATTCAAAAAATTAATTATTAAAGAAAAAAATCCTGCTGTCGAGTATGATGAATTAACCTTTAACGAAAAATCTATTATATCCGCTGTAAACGAAGGTACTTAGAAATTAATATTAAAATTTTATACTAGGTACTATTTTTTTGATATTTATCCCTGTCTCTTTATCTGTCTGTACAAGTATATTTCAAAATACAACAAAATGTTGGGGAATGTTGTTTCTGTTTGAATTATTAACACAGGGTGTTCATGTACATACCGTAAATATTAATAAGGAGGCAGGGATGAAGGAATTAGCGTGCCCGAGCCACCTCGATGTACTCTCAGTAACGAAAACTATTACCTAGTTTATTTTTGCGTTGAATTTATCTATAAAATGTATAGATTGTAATAAAACTTCAACTATATTATGTTTGTATGTTATAGATAATATAAAAAAATTGTTTGTTATGTTTTTTTGAACACTTGTTTCATTAATAAAGCTGTTAGCCATATAATCAAGGTTGTAAAGAAAAATCAGACTAAACTAATATCATCATCATCATTATTACAAACCATACTGTCTCACAGCTGGGCTTGGGTCTTAGGGCAATAGTCCGCCGCACTGGCCAAATGCGGATTGGCAGACCTTTGCGATAATTTTGGAGAACTTTCAGTTGCGCAGGTTTCCTCACTATGTTTTCCTTGACTGAAGCGAATGATAATTAATTCTCAAATCCTCTTGAACACACACAAAAAGTTCCATCAAAATCGGTCCAGTCGTTGATGAGGAGTTCAGTGAAATACAAACGCACACGCACGCATCTATATATAAATATATATATAGAAGTATAATGTTCATACTAATTGTGCATTGTTATTTAATGTTAAATTCCATTAAGAGCTTTTGATTCAGTTTGAAATGATGTAAATAATTTACAGTCCAATTCCAGATAACTTTATTCGACCCTTGGCATAACAAACTAAAGCTGATTTAAATATGTTTGTGAATATACATGAGTCGACGTGTATGAATGGAGATTGAATTGTTTGAATTCGCAGTTTCAACAAATTCAATCTCGACGGAATTAGTTGATGTGTTCATCAATTTGATGTGTTGATCAATTTGATGTTCAAACCTTCATCAATTTTGTTTGCCGTATTATATAATTATATTATATTATATTAAATATTTCAAAGGTAGTATTAAACTGCCTAGAAAAATATGTTAGGTCTAATAAGTATCTGTATGTATGCTTGCACATTTGGGGGTCTCGCTATGAACTATCGGCTCAATAAAACTATGTAAATATTACCTCTACAAGTCAATTTTATAAGACACATCACTAAATGACGCATTAATTATTATAAATATTAAAAATTTTGTGTTTTTTTTTTAATAGTTAACTAGTTTTAAAAACTCAAAATTAGTTTACTTCTTCTGGTCATAACTTTAGCACGAAGTACGAAGTAAAAACTTTTGAAAGCCGAATTAGAAAAAATATTAAAAACCATTTCGAAATGAGCAAAAAACTGACAAGAATTAAATTGACGAAAAGAATAACATTCAACAAATACATGCCCCAGATTTAAATAACGATGTCTTCAACATCTCGGGGAAACCCTGTGTAGGTGCCAACAGACACAACTTCTTTACAACGAACGACATAATGGAGAAATTAAGATTAAAAGAAAAATATGTTTGCATGGGGCCTACGTTTTATTAACTCTCTATTGACGACCTAATGCTGGACAACAGCTATCAAACAAAATAACAATGAAGAAAATCTGTTGAAAAACCTAGAAGACAAAGTGTACTGGACCATTTTGTCTTTGCCTATATCGATATAAAGAGAATTTATAGTTTAAAGAAAATATATTCAAACTGTTTCCTTCGATAATACTAAGGGATTTTAGTGCCTACGAAACAAAAGAAAGATAAAGAAAATCGGTTCACAAACAGAGGAGATATAGATACAAAAGTTTCTCCTCGCGTATCACGTATAGAGATGTACTAAGTGAAGATAACTAACCTGCTTCAGTCAGAACTTTTTATTTATATGCAAGCTTTGTACAAACCATGCGATGGTGATTCAGTGTAAGTGCGAAGAGAAATGTTGTCACGTGTAAAAGACAAATTAGGGCAATTTCAGGATCACAAAGAAAATTATTTCCCTAATAATCTGCTATAAATCAATACTAAATGCAGCGGGGGGAACTCTCATTTGCAGAAACAGAACGATAAAGAGATAGGGTAGATAAGGCTCTAGGGTAAGAAAAAAACTAAATGAATATTATATCTTCATCTGCATAAGAACTTCCAAGAACGAGTTCTGATTGAAAATTGCTAGCAGAATCATTACCGTTCACTTTTTGAAATTAAGCCACACGAATCAGCCCTGCGACTTAAAATCTTGCTTACCTGCTTTTATATATAAATAACCGCCAAATGAGAAACCGAGCCGTCTGATGGTACGATGTTGCCGACGCCCATGGAAATCAGTAACACTATAGGTATCATTAACGCGATATCAGTTAAGTCGTTTGGCAGCTTATTCAAGCAGGAGCTAGCCAGCAGGAGCAGTAGCTAGCCAGGCAGGCTTCATGGAAAGATAATAATAGCTGTAATAATATTAATGACTATTGCGAGTTTTCTGCAGAAAATTATTAAATCTGTCTAATAAATAATTTTCAATAGACGCAGGAAGTACCTTAAGGGACTCTAGCAACTCCACTAATTCTAAAAACCAACCATGAGGTGCTCTTAACCGGTTTCAAGGGCACAGTGGAAAACCAGGCAACAGCTTTCTTAATATCAGATCAGCTTTCTTCATCATGAGTGGAGATGGTCAGGTACCATCATAATTCTGGTTGCGCGTTTGTCGGTTAAATACCCTGATTAGCACCGGAGTGTACAAGAACGACCAAGCATAGATCATAAATTAGTCGGGCAAACAAATCTACGTCAAAACACCAAATAGACCATTTCGTTGATAATGATCGTTGTTCACAAAAACCCGTAAAACTAAAGGCATCACAAGTCCTACCAGGAAGAGGGGGATCTGGTTAAATCTAGCTACCCGAGTTTGCAATGAAAACAGGTAAAAAATATTTCAAAGTTACTTCTAGTAATCTGTATGAAATCATTATCTAACAGTAAAAATCATATTACCGTTCCAACTTCACCGTTGTCAAAGCTTCCGAGATCTGATTGAAACTCACTGCTAGCTTCATTATCATACACTAATCTAATCAACGACAGCACAGTTTATCTTTGGCTTCCGCAAATATTCATGGATGCTAGAATTTGGTATTTGGTTCATGCAAAGTAATTTATGCAGCTCATTAAAGTTCCCTTGAAGTATAAGACTTTAGTGTGACATACATTAGCGTATTTCTAAATGCCACATTAGCTACTGAAGTTTTGATTCGATGCAAAGAAATAGACTCCAAACAAAATTATCAATCTATTTAATGTTTGTTATTAATATCCACAGATCCTTTCCTAATGCACGTCGAAGCGGTGTAGTGTATAATACTTCAGGTCTCAATTAAAAGGAGCCATATCATAGAACCTTGATCCATACATAAAACAATGATCTTGATCAATATCTTCTTTACTGGTAAATAGAAGAAATCTCTATCTGTTGTATTATCAATTTGTTATTAGACAAAGCTAATTGTTTGTGTATTAAAGATGATGAAAAATATTTAGAATGTGGGTACTTTTCTATTTCTATGGGGGGAATTAGTTTCTAAATATGTAGTTTTTTATCAAAATTGTGTAAATAGTACACAATAGTAGAATCTGTTTTAACGTAGTTTGTGGCATTTTGTGGCATTGTATCGCGATGTCTGTGCAAGAGCAATTTAGTTTACATATATACATGCTTTTTAAGTGTTGACGAACGGTGGATTACTGCAACCGTACTTTATGAATGTCAAGTATATTCGTATGTCAATTGTACTTGTTGTCTCCATTTAAAACAATGTTTAGCTTATTTAAAAACGGTGGTGTCAATTTACAAGTGACTAAAATGAGGTTAAGTTCTAAAATAGATGTCATATAACAACACTTTAATGGTCCCCTATTAAAAATGCATGAATATAATAATATTATAATACAATATTATATAATAAATAACAACAATAGAGTATTAACTCTTAATTGTTACTAAACCATTACAAGTTTATTTTTAAATCGATAAATATAACTATATAAATATAACTATATATAATTTAATAGTATCATATAATCATATTAAGACCATGTCACCAAAAAAGTGATGAATAATAAATAAAGGAAGCCCCAAGAAACGCTGGATGAATT
>DWPT01007625.1:0-10685 GCA_018251895.1 Agathymus mariae mariae | reverse complement strand
GGATTGGGGGGAGTATCTTAGGCCGCCCCAATACGGCAAAATTCCATCGAACAACCCGACATACAATGATTATCTTTACTTTTTTTTTTGAAATCAGTAGGTGTCTATTGTATTCAAGTAATCATCATAATAATTATCAATGGATATAAATACTGTTATACTAAACATTACGTCAATTTGCTCTTTTCGCACCCCTTGCTGGTGCCTCCGTCATTATACTTTGGTTTGGATTTTCATGGTCAATAAAAATAACCACAGGACTCGGCGTGAATCGGCTGTACTCCCCGAGGATGACGCAAAAACCGTCATTTTTCTTTTTACGTTTTAACTTGACACGGTTAAAATAACACCCTAGTCTAGTGCAATTATTTTAAAGGATTGGTTTAAATATTTTTCGTTTTGCACACTAAAATTCTCAATATTATTGTGTCTTAATGACGCGACGTAACTTTCTCACAAAAGGAAATTCATTTTTTTTTAGTGTGATATCAGAAGAAAGTCTTAGTACGAAAAATTATTAATGATAATGATTTAAGCTTAATATGTTTTAGCTTAACTGTAAAGTACTTTCATATTTTGATAAAATTTATTTATAAGGTCAGTTGCATTTATCTGTGATGTGAATTATACAAAACTATTATTAAAGGCAAAAAAATCTTACAATACCTTAAAGTGACGGATTGAACACTTTATTTTTACCAAGCCCGAAATATCCCGGAAACAATTTTCTAGAAATGATACCACTGGGTAAAATAAACCGGAACAGCAAGCGCGGTACCCGTAAAAACGATTCCCTGAAAATTAACTCAATTGTCTGTTTTTCTTTACGTGGCGTAAAAATACACCTACTTGCGTTTGTAACATTTCAATCGGTATTGTCTGTTAATGTTGATCAAGAAATCAACCCATTTTTGTATATTATCACTGCCTTTTATCATAATATTTAATAGGGTAACCTGCTTTTTGTATTTGCTTGTCGGTTATCAGATCAGTGTTTCAGTAAAATGACTTATAGCATAAAGGTATCTATTTAGAATATTAAGATATAGATGGAAAAGTTAACATAAGCTGTTCTTTTAATTTGTTTAAACAAAATTTATTTATATGTAATTCTTTTAAAGAAACACAAAATTATTATTTTACTTATTCAGTTTATCAGTTAAGACACTTAATTAAATCTTAACTGTCAACATAGTAGTCAGTGAAAGTGTTATAATGTTAAGTATTGTTTTGCAGTTATAAGTTAACATAAATTTATTTAAAAGTTGAGTAGTCAGTGAGTTACCGGACCAAATGAGGTTCGCGAGAACATCGAGCATCAACACTTATTAAAAGAGGATTAACTCGTTTAAAGTGCGATTGAACTTCCGCCGCCACAACCGAGTGGCGACCGCAAGAAAACTTTGACATTCAGCTAAAGCTTTTAAAACTTTAAGCTTTTAATTCAAATGCTTATACATAATAAATTCGTCAACAAATTAATTTATTGATATAAATTTCTTTAGATTGTCTTCTTACTATAGACTGGTATCAACATAGTCTCGGTGGTTTCTTCTTTTAATTAAGAAGGCTCGGAGTATCCTCTACCACGCTGCTTTTGTATTGATTGGCTGACGGATTAGTGACCAATCAAAGTATTAAAAGTTTTTATGCCACTCGAAGAATCCTTTAAAACGTTAACAGCCTACTATAATGATTTAAAATGCCCGCCCAAGCACTGAAATGTCTAGAAATGCTTTGTCATTCAAATGCAAATATGAACTCAAACCTAAAATAAAATAATTAAGTCATGTAGATGTAAGGGACTCCATATATACGTGACTTTAATTTAATATCCCTGACCTGTTTAAAAAATCACTCTGCTTAAAAAACAAATGAAATTAGGAAGCGGTGCTGGTTACCCTTTTTATATGTTACTGATATGTTTCAGTAATCAACTATCACTATGAAATCCTATTATCACAAAGAAATAATTAAATCAGTCATTAAACATTCTGAAATAAATCAGATTTTAAGAACGTATTGCAATCAAAAAGGAAAAATTTCACGACCGAATGGAAGCCTTCAAAATTGTCATCATATAAGCGCGGACTTACGAGTCCCAATAAGCAATAAAAAACCAGAAACATACGAAATTTATTGGTTATAACCAATATGTTATATATATGTTAGTGGCAAATAGGTATGTAGGAGATATATAGTATAGTACATTTTAAGGCCCAGTGTTTTTTCTTAACCAGAGATTGTACTTATTAATTCACTGCTATAATTATTGGGTTAAGAATATTGGTATATATATGTATGGTGATACAGTTTTTAACCTACTTCTGCAGCCAGCACACTCCCTCACTTTAAAATGCACGGTACGTGTTCGCTGTTTCACTGTGTATTCGTGGTTAGCGGTGAGTTTCAGTGTTAGGAGCACGACATTTCACTAGTACTGCTTATCTGTAGAAACATCGATTGTGCCCGCGTTGCTAACTCGGTCAATCGCTTACGATTGACATAAAATATGAAGCATTAATTTGCCGTCAAACTATCGCAATCGTACCTACAAATGTACACACAATAATTTCATATAAAATCATCTACAAAAAACAAAACTAGGTTCGTTAAACAAAATTGGTAATAGTGTTTGTAATGTTAAACCACAATCATTTATTTTCGGTTAAGTGTAGACCGTAAACTATTCAGGTGCCTACGCGTCTGCAACACCTTGAACTAATTACGCTCTTTGTGGTGGCTATCGTACGGAAATGCTAGTATATGTTACTAAATGCACACAATAAATTCTATTTGCTATCGGTTTATATTGCTGTTGTGTTAATTTAGCTAAATAGCTACTTAAGTACCTTTTCCATGTAAATATTATGTCAATGTGTGTATTATTATATGTAGTGTAATGAATTATAAAAATAATATTATTGAGTGACTACAATATTAGGGTTCCACTTCAAGGTTCAAATCTTCGTTATATTATTATTATTATTAAATCGTTACGGCGGAGGTTTTTTTTTGCGCCAAGACAAAAGGAATAGAGCTACCATCCGGAGATGCGAGGGGGGGTGGTGAATTCTCATGCCTTGGTTATGTGGGACTCCTGATAAACCTAGGGGCCTACCCACCAAACACCACCCGGGGTTGATTTTGGCCATACGGCCCCTAAATCGTCATCGGACGCGACCCCTCTTAGGAAAGAGGGGCGCTTAAGTACGGCGGAGGCTTACAACGTCTGATACACCTTTACTTGGAAATGTTTAAGGTTGCCTAACTAAATTTTAGAATTTAACAGGCCAGTTAAGTCTTAGACAAGGTTCAACGTCTGTTAGATAATGGAACAAACTGAAATTATACTTATATTAACATAAAAACAATGTTAATAAACATCAAGACGCGCTACTTGATAATAAGTGCTCATCGCCGCTTAAAAACGCCAGTAAAATCAAAGAATACCTGACGCATTGTCAGCGTCAAATGAATATGGAAATCTGATTATTTTTATGTGTTAAACTCACAATAAAAATATGGTGGTGATGTTTTAGTAACCCAAATCTCCAAAAGGAGTGATTATGTCCCATTGTATAGTCCGTTGTTTAGTAGGGTACATCATGCGCGAGGGAAGTCGGCTTGGACTCGAGCATGTTTAGACCCTCATTTCAAACTACAAAAGTGTTCATAATTCTTTTCTATATTATTAAGTCTCACATCGCTCAGAATGTTGCTTAACTAGGTGAGTTTTGATTAATTATTTCTGTATGGACTCAGTTCGTGTTATATATGAAAATCACTATCGATATTTTTTATTCAATTTGTGAACTCGAATACCTTAAGTACAATAACATAGTAATTCTAGTGATATTTATTTCGGATATAAGTACTGCAAATCAAATAACACAAAACAAGTATATTTAGTAACAATGTGTTCTAGAAAATTTTTGATACATGTTTTTAATTTAATCACTTTTCCCGTCGTCCTCAAGGCGGTGCGGAGATTTATAGCAGCAGGCCTCAACCACTAACGACGGCTGCGCAGCCCACCGGTCACTGACTAATGCCATACATTTGTTTGAGCTGATTTACTTTACGCTATATAACATAATTAGAATTTCCTACTATATATAAATTAACTTAGTAAATTTAATAAATTTTAGCGCAAGGGGTTCCTTTGATTTTCGAAACCGAGCTCCCTTGCTCGTGTTGGACATTGTTCAAAAACGGACGAGACAATGGCATCAGATCTCTTTTCTTGGAGATCACTGGGCTGGATTGGAGACTGGGCTCTGTACCACCCACTTAAATCTGACGATATCTGTGGATGGTTTCTTTGTCTGCTTGAATAAATACCCCTCTCCGTGTAGAATCAATCATGGAACTTCTTTAAATCGTTTCAAATAGCAAGAAAAATAACATTTCCATTGTGGCTGACATCATGACAGTACGACCTTTGGTGTTACGAATCTATTATTGGGAGTTTTAACATCGGATGTACAATTTCCCTGTTAATCGCTTAGTAATATTAAATTAGTCGTCATATTGGTACAGTTAATAAGATAACGAATGGTAACGATCCAAGAAAAAACCTTTATCTGACACATGTGTGCACCACGAAGGAATCGAATGTGCAGCCCATAGGTTGTCAGGCAAAATCAATAGACAAGGTCGTCAGTTACTCGTATATTTACAACTAGTAACCGGTCCCCGAAAACTTACGCCATACGTTTAGAAATAGCACTCACGTTGTTTTAGGAATGGGTATTTTCAGTACTATGAATTAAATACATATTAATATATATATATATACTAGCTGCTGCCAGGCAGTCAACATTTTTTTTACCATCCTCTTAATACAATGTCATTATTAATGTTGATTTCAACAGATTCATTTAACCGGCATGAAAAGAATCCTAGATTTTGATTCATAATATAAGTTACGAATATGCTAAGTATCATCCAAATATGTTCAATGTTTGTAATGTAATACTTGGTCAAACAGATTACAAAAAAATATATCCTCTATATTGTTGACTTGGCCTTCTTAGATTTAACTTTTAATTTATCACGTTATAATTTTATTAATAATAAAGTTTACAACGTCTTTAGTATCGCCTGATAAGACTCGAATGCATTGTTTCGAATTTCAAGATTGAACTTGTTCACCTCGCAGAAACTTTCAATAGGATGTAAGTTTGCGGCTTTCTGTGGGAATGCTTGCGCTGATAACACAACAAACTTAACTAGAAACAAACGTGTTTAGTTTTACTTATTACCTCCGGTTCAAATCTAAAACTAATTTGACTTTTCTTGAACAAAACCAATAATGCCCTTGTAGGTAAAATGTACTGAGTTCCAACGAGAAAAAAACAACCTTATTGTGCTGATAATGATTAAGTATTATTTGCTCAGACAATCCTACGTCGATCTTGAGACACAGAAATTAAAAACAAACTTGTGCACCGAGAACCCTCCGAAATTAAATGGGTAGCAGCTAGTGACAAAATTTCATAGAACCTGTTCGATAGAAAATTTAATATGTGCGTTAGAACATTGAAGGAACAATTTATTTAAAATTACAAACAAGACAATTTATTGGTCTCAATCCATTTTCTTACCTGCAGCAATGCGGTAATATATTTCTCAGTTTCCATCGTTAGGAAACCTACTAACATGTATAGCAATAAAGATTTTTTTTATCATTGACGATAAATTTTCACTCCTGATATAAGTAATTCTTTCTTTTACATTTTAGACATGGGGTCGAGAGTTTGATAACGGGCCGGAGCAGATATTTATGACAGTTGCTGCTTGGGTTACAACAAGGCTTAGTATCGTATAATAACATGTTATCTGCTCTTCTTATTGAAGTCTTTATTTAGTCCTTATATCATCAAATACCTGCTCCCTTGCATTTGTATGCTGCTATGGACGATCTGCAAATGTATTATGCTTTAATGCTGAATATTCAACCTGATCTTACCGAGGCGTAGTTAAATAAACTTTAGTGTCTCGAAAATGTGGTATACGGATCATATTTGGACTTCTTATACATAAATTAATTTATAAATTTTTAAACAAATCAAAATAGCTCTAGACCCCATTTCGCAGGATCGCTTTGTAATTATCTTTCTAATGTATATGCACTTCTAGTGATCATAATTCGTCATGGTTAATAGCAATACACTTATGTAATCCTCTAGCCTCTAATTATCAATCACTCTAAATGAAGTGTAATTCTGTCCATTTTCATCAGTATTTAATGACAACGTATGAAAACTAATATCGTAACTAAAGCGAGGAATTTCCTTACTTAGTATTGCTCCTATCTTAAACAGCCCAATCATCCTTACTCCATGACCTTAAAAATTTAAATCAATTACCCACTGACTTAAAAGAATGATCAATGACAAGTTTTAAAATAGCTTTTAGTAAATAGCTGCTAAAGAAATGCTTTTATTCTATGACTGAATTCTTTTGTAACTCAAAATCAAACTAGTAACCGACCCACGCTTCGCTTAGGAAAAACTACGCTTTATGTTTAGAAATATCACCCACATTGCTTTAGAAATTATTTCTTCTAATCCTGTGGATCGACTGTATTGGGGTGGCCTAGAATAATCTCCCCAATCCCATGCTGGCAGAACAGGGTATCGTAAGAGGCGACAGAAGCCAGCCTGCTTGGTGGGAGGGCCTTGCGTAAAGATTGTATTATCAATATTATTATTAAGTCGCTAATAATATTATTGGTATTATCTTTCTGTGAAGCCTGTCTAGCTAGCTACCCCCCTCCTGCTGGAGACACCCGCAAACGACTGGTCGTGTTCCGGCTGGGGGCTTGAGGTACTTACTGTCTTTCTTACCTTCTTCTCATTTCCTGCACGATAACACAACAGTGATACCTTCGGTCTTGCTAGTCGTTTGTCGGCTATTACCATAAAAAAAAAATAATAATCTATGTTAAGCAGATCAGGTAGTCAACATTTTATCGATTGCCCTCTTAACAGAATGTCCCTATTAAGTTTTATTTTTTATCCCGCGGGTTTATACATTTCTCAAGATAAAAACTATCCTAGACGATGACACATAATATAAGCTACTAAAATGTCAGGTACCTTTAAAATCAGATCCGTGGTTTTAGTGTGATACATAGTCAGACACACAGACAGACAAAAATTCGAGTAAAATTTTTTTGACCCTAATGTCGATAATAAAATCTACCTACATTCAAGTTTACTTAAAAATATTTTATGTACAATTTTATTATTAATATAAATATAGATATTATATTTAACTAGGAATATGATATACATATTTCATTTTTCTGTGAGTATTGAAAATTTCTGTTCCAAAATTTTAAGAACTCTGTTCACGTATTCCTTACATTACACATATGACCTTTGTATTCGCACAAAACAATTTTTCGCAGCCCTTCAACGCGTGTATTAATTCAGTTTAGGTTAGCTTTAGTCAAAGCGATATAGAATTAAATTATCTGAGGACGCGTAGACGCGTTGTCCAGCTTGTGTGCCGTTATTTTTTTACGTTCGTTTGTCGGGCTTCAAACAGATTTGGAAACCGAAGCTAAATCCGGAAATTTGCTAGGTTTGGAATTCGTATTGGGCAAAAGGTATGTCGGTGAAATGTTGTTTTTAAACACATCGAACGGCTACGTACTGTTTTCATCGAAACGATAAAAATGATTTCTTTTTTTAATGAATCAAACTCTACCATTAATATTCATAATGGAACAAATTAAATCCAACGCATTCAAGTAAAAAGCTTTATCTAAGTACATTAGTTGTTAGGTTGTATTGTGTCTTTTGTCCGTTTGTCAGTAAGGGGTGGCAAGAGGTAGGAAAGGGAAGCGGTTTATCTATGCCCCGGAACTTGGCACGACGTACGCTCACTCGGCATCGCGTTGCATTCCTTCACGTTTAGGCTCTACTTGCGTAGAGATTTTCAACTATCTACTTGTCTTTGGATCTCACTATGCAATATGGCAAGATAATCGTGACTTTGCAGTGTAATTAAATAAAAATATTATATATTTATTGTGCATAAATGAGATCTATTATTTTGGGCGCGCCTTTGTACGGTATAGTACAATTTAAAGAAAAATTAACTGATTCACAGAAAATATTGTAAACAATATTAAATGAGCTCTGCCTTTCTTAAAATTACTTTAAATAAATATTTTTTAAGTATGACAACAATATGGTGGCAATTGGAATTTTGTCAAATATCATGCTTGTGACAAATTATCAGTGGAGTTTGAAAATCTATATTTACGCTACATAATAATTAGTTTTTACTTTAGGTACAGTTTTATTTATTAATTGGTATCTTTTATTAGGTAAGATTTTCATCAAGATCGATAGACGAGTAAGTAACATTTATTTGGTTTTTAATCCGATATATTAACTTATTATATTGACTTCCGACAGTCGTGACGTATTATATCAATAACTGTCATAATCTTACAGTGTTACAATATGTTATTCACAAATTGAATTATGACACTAAACCTAGCTGAAATCTACAATTTGAATGATAAGGAGTGCTTTTGATTAATACGATCTACTTTCTACAGTTTGTACATGCCGCCGCCCAGCCTTCATATATTTATAAAACATCTCCTTTATGCACATCATTTAATGAATGAACAAGAAACGTGTTGCACAATACTTTAATCGGCAGGGTTAGTTGTCTTTACATAGTTGATTGTCAGTGCATCTCCTGTGATCGTGTTACATCCAATGGATTAAGAATTGAAAGAAAGAAGAAAGAAAGAAATTTTTTATTTCGTAATTATTAATAGAAGACTAAGAATAACACAGGAGGTATGTTACGATATGTAATTACGAAAAAGGTTTATACTCAGCTTGCGTCATGGAGCGGAAGGGAACCATGACTACTGGTTTTCAGTGTAAACCCCACTCATCCGAGTCTCTCAATACACATATTTGTATTTCTAACTTATTTAATAATGTCTTTTAGTCGATGTAGTACTAGAAAGATATGTGACCGGTAATTTAACAAGTGTATGATGACTTATATCTAGGTTATTAAATATTAAAAAAATAAAAAAAATATATTTTTATTGAATCTAAAGTTTTGATACAGAATGTTTTCAGGATTACTTGTTTATTTACAAAAAAACTCCGGGTTACAGGTTAACAGTAACAATTATTGGTTACACCGCATATAACGAAGTTAATGGTCGGTACTCAATAATACTTATTGAATAATTTGCAGGTAAAAGTTATAAAGATATGTAAATTTCAAGCATTAAACCAACACAAACGTGATTAAAGTAGAAGCAGATATGGTCAGATTAAATCTATACATATGATAAATAAACTCGTAAACTGACAAAATAAACTGATCGCTTCCTGTACGTGATGGATATATAAAAGCAACTATGATTAAGGGCGTCTGTTAACGCAATAGAGCCCAAAAAAATAGTTGTTAGAATTTTTGTCTGTTTGTTCGCCCTAATCTTAGAAATAGCTTAACGGTTTTCACTAATGTATTGCGATAAGCGTCACTTAATACTTAAAAATCGTTTCAGTGCAATCAGTCTATAAATAAAAATGTTGTAAATCAATATATTTCTAATTCATCGAACGAGAAAAACCCAGTCCTATAACAATGCAGGTACTATAAATACTCTAAGCGTAAGGCGTAGGTTTTCTGAAACGAAGCGAGAGTAGTTTGCTAGATAAAGACAAACAGACACAAATTCTAATAACTGTTGCTGTATAAACGTCTCGAATAATAGTTTTTCTCGTGTATCCTTCATGTACCAAAAGCTCTCAGTAAAAATTTTATTAAATAAGACGGACAAAAACTCTATTGTTACACACGTTAAAGTGTCATACAAAAAGAACTTTAAAATATTTTTTTTAAGAAGATTTAGCTTAATATTACCACCATATTTAACTCTACAAAAATATTTTATTCTATTTATTTCTGTTGACAGACAAATGAAATACCGATTGCATGACGAAATCGTGAAATGTAATAAAATCTGCTGTGAACCCAATAACATGGGTGCAATTTTTTGATTGTTATCTACAGTTTTATGACACATGCAACCGCGGAGTGTTAAAATGCTACGTATAAACATTTCCTTTAAGTATTTCTACTACTGCTAATTGAAGCTTGCCACAATTACAGTTATTAAAAGAATTTTTCATTAGACTTGTCACGCTTATGCAATTTTAACAAATTTATTATTAATTGAATAGAATATGTGTGATATAATTAGTACATTAACTACACTGTATATTATTATATTTTACTTCAAAAGATAATTTATGATATAGATAATGGAACTGGACGACTAATAATGGGTGTAATGCAGCAAAGTACTTTGAACTCTCAACAAAGCGAGACTTGAGTTCAATGAAAAAAATCATGTAATTATTTGACATCATACTCCAGGATTTAATTTCTTCTTACCTAAAAAATCTAAAATTATTATCAGCTTACCTATAATACTAGTATACCTTTTTTAAAGAGTCCTGAAATCTTGGAATAACTTATTATTCCACTTGAAAATAACTGGTTGAGAACTTAATTAACGCGGCAGACGGTTTCCTCCGTGAGAGGTTTAATTATTGCACCGTGCACTTTTCTCACATATTTATGAATGATAGCTACTTGTTATGTATTTTAATTTAAGATGC
>DWPT01007624.1:0-10686 GCA_018251895.1 Agathymus mariae mariae | reverse complement strand
ATATGAATCATATTTTACCGGTTTCGGTTATGGTTATGGATATGAAATTATTTCGGATTATCCGATTGTTTCGGTTACGGTTACGGAGCTCCATAACATCCCTGCTATAGACCAATTGTACATCTCCTCTCCATGGAACACGACAACCAGCAACTTGTGCGGCATTTTTCTTCAGATTCAGATGTGACATAACAACAGTCAAAGCTCTTACAAATGTATTTTTTGGCATAAATTACTGATTTTTGCCTCTTACGATCCCTCTATAATTCTCTATCACATTGTCTCTGAAACTGTTCCTGTGGATATACTTACTGCTTATGTCTGGAAGAAATCGTTGTTTAGCAATAAGAATACGCTTGTACATTTTTCTTGATCACTCATACAATATACCCACTTTATAGTGCATTTCTATACTAGTAACTTGTAAACACTAGGGTAGAGGTTAAGCGTAAACATTAAACATGCAACAATTTGTAATCTATGATCTATTAACTTATTATAAAACAGTTAATAAATACATAATGAGTAACTTGTCCAGGTGAAGACTGTGATATTCGACAAGACCGGCACAATAACGTGTGGCAGTACTCGCGTGGCGAGGGTTTCACTGCTCACGGGCGCGCCGGCCACGTTGCCCCACGTGCTGGCCTGCGTGCTATGCGCCGAGTTAAACTCGGAGCACCCAATCGCTTCTGGTAAGTCTAAGTTTCACATTTTTGAGACAATTGTTCACAATAATATGTTATTCTCAATCATATGTTATTACAAAGTTGATAATATGTTAGTAAGTGTATACAAATATACAACTTCTGGGTCATCATAGTATGTTTTAATTGGGTATACAAAATGCATTTATCTGTACAATCTAATATATGTATGTTACAGCTTATTGATTCGCAATTACAATGAAACTTGAGATTATTATGGCTGAATATTTGTACCCGGCATTGGTTATTATATCTATTGTATAAATAATTTGAAATGTGTCCGTGGACAGTGAACGGTTCTATGGTCGGGATCAGTAGGTGGGATTGTATCGGGAGTAAATAAATACTATAAAAATAAAGATTTTCAAACATTGTCTAACGTAATATAGTACATACATGAAAATATATCGTAGAATGCAAAATGCGCCCTCTTAGGCGAAAGAAAATAAACACATTTATGTCTTTTAACTATTTTATTTTAACATTTCATAATCACGCGTCTATATCGTCTAAACGCAGAATCGTTACAGGGGCCACCTTCATTTCTTCCGTATATCTACCTAAATTCCATCTACCTGTCACACTCGTTCATTACACCCAACATTAATATTGAAATAGGATTCAGATGAATACTAACCTTATTAAGGGTCGGTTTTCCTAGTTATAGAATGTATTTTTTGAAAATTTCAATGTAGGAAGAATGTGTGATTGAGAAAGGGATTGAAACATTTTTTTCTGTCTGTCTGCGAAGCTCGCCATCTGTGTATCAGATTAAATCCATTGAACAGTTTAGGATAATGCTAAGCATTTTAACACCATAGCTTAGCTAGCTTTAGCGTAACATTCTCTGCCATTTAATATTTTTTGTTCACATTAATGTGTCTTGCGAGTGTAAATCACACTGCCCATAGATATATGATTAGAATTTATTTTGACAGCGATACGGAAATGTTTTAACGCTTTTTTTAATTCACCGTTAGTGAATCGTTAGCCTCAATATGGTGGTGTCCTATGTGTATAATATGATGAAGTGACATTTAAAGTGACAATTTATGTCTTATGAGTAATAAAAATTCTTCGAACTATCTACTAACTACCTTGACATATGCATCTGAAACCAACATTCAATATAACTAGAGATCTGGCCGTAAAGGAGTGAGATGGTGAAGTAGTGATCCTTTCTCACGCAAACGTATTATTGAATATATCTTTCTAAAGTTGATTTATATATAAATAATAGACGGCCGGTGAATACCTATTGTCATTTATCATTTCGATTTTTTGAAAACCAGCGGCAAAGTTACAAATTATTCTTCATCGTCCCCAGCTATAGTTAAATGGTGCTCAGATGTGATGGGTACGTCGCGTGCGCACTGCAGCGGTTTCACCGCTGCGCCGGGCTGCGGGCTGCGTGCCAAGCTGCGTGTGCGCACGCCCACGGCTGTGCCGAACGCGCTCGCCGCTGTACTTGCGACTGCTAGGTTAGTGATTTGTAATGTTCGTGGATACATGTATATATAATATGTGCGTTGGTACTCGGCTTACGTTTCACTGGTTCCCGCTACTATTTGCATATTTAACATGGGTATATACCTTTGCTGCGACTACAAGATAATTTCATCACATGCACCATTTGTGCTGTCGAAGGGATTTTCGCTTGATGCTGTTGACGACTTGCTGCTGCGTACCGTTCTTTTGTAAATGGGAAGATTTCGAGGATTGGTACGGAAGGCGGAAGAAGGGAATTTTAGGGTATGGGAAACCCACATTAAAGATTACTTTATGCAAAGAGACCAGTTGAATTTGAGGCTGTTGACCACAAAGACATCATCATCATCATCCTCGCTCAGACATTGTTCAATTCTTGACGGTCTCTACCTCCAGGGAAGGCTCAACGATAACCCTGCAAGGTGTTCCAGTGGAGATCGTAGCGGGCAGTGGGGATGCGGCTCTGAGTTCCGCGCAAGCCGCGACCAGACTCCAAGCGGTCATTCGACCGCAGGACGCCGAGCCAGAGGTGAGGCTCTTGAGATTCATGTTAGCCTAGTACTTGTAGGTTATATATATTTTTTTAACATTTTGTGAAAGTGCAACTAACAAAAATTAGTCTTTCAAGGTGATTGTCGAAGCTTTTAGTTTTAAATAATTGTTTGAATACAAAAGGTGCAGCAAATTATGGATATTATAGGGTGATAAACCACTAAACTGTTAAGGAGGATTACCGCCCACACGGATTGATCTGCACCCCGTCTGCATGTTCAATTCAATAATGGCCATTTGATACCGAATCGTACACACCAGTTAGCTATAATTATCGGAGTAAGTATGATAGTATTTTTTTTTTGTGAATTTTTTTTAAGCTATTAAATTTTGTGATTGCCTGATATTTTTTGACAGAATCTATGGAGTGTGTATCAATTAATCTAAATATCACGCAACTAGCAACCTTTCCCGATTTCGTTCGGGTTCATCTATTTAAAATATGTTGTTTATTTTTATTATTCATAATATAAGATTTGTTCAATCAAACAAAAAAGCAGACCTTTATTTACACAAATTGAGACATAGTTGATGAATATGATACATGATTTATAGCTCTTTTTGTAATCATCATATCAGCCCATCATCACCCACTGTTGGGTATAGCCTTCTCTTAATTTTTGCCAGCCTCCTCGATCTTGTGCCCTTCGTATCCATGTGTGTCCAGCAACTTTGACGATGTCATCGACCCACCGCGCTGTTGGTCGCCCATGGCTGCTCTTACTTGACCTTAGCCAGCCTGGTAGCTGTATTGTACATTATGTATATATATCTGTATATATGTACAAAAGCTTGTCCACGGTGGCGCTTCATTGCAAATTCTTGTATATGATTATTAGTCCAATTTACTTTGTGTTTCCATTTATAAACGCGAACAATAGCAGTTAAATAAGTTATCGTCTCTTAGCAGTAGCACCGTACGTAAATAAATACGACTGTGGCCCCGTTTTGAGTGAACATATATATTCACTATTTACTTAACAAATGGGAAATGTTAATAAATTGTTATTTATAGGAGTTGGAGCAAATAGTGCTCATTGGCAACCGCGAATGGATGAACAGGAACGGAGTGTCCGTGCCGCGGAGGGTACAGGAGACGCTGCAGAGGGACGAGCTCCTCGGCAGAACGGCGGTGCTTGCTGCCATCGACGGTGAGATTGTGCCGTCGCAACCAAATCTCTTAACCAACTTCAAAAATTGATGGGGGCGCTTCTCAATTCGTTGATTGATATTTGTTTGTTATTTTATGTTTGTTACCCGTTAACTTCATCATTCGGTAACCGATTTGGATAATTCCATTTTTGTTTGACATACTTCCTGTTTGGTCACACTTAAATTTGAAGAAATATAAGGGTGAAAAATAGAAGATGAAATCAAGAGATTCACTTTTTCAATTTAATTGTTTTTTTAGCCACAAAAATTATAGTGGAACAGAAGATACAAAAACGTTAGTTTCAGCGCGTCCGAAGTAGGTGTTTGGCACCATCTTGTCACTGTATACTTTATGGCATTTGCAGCGGCACCGGTGGCAAAGAATGACAACTCATCAAGGGTTACAATGATATTACAAATGAAGGCTTACACGTGCACACGCTTATATACAAATTAATATTTTTTAAATACATAAATATATATGTTACATAGTTACGGAATAGCAATATTATTACTTATTACATGATTGTCTTGTTGTTTGCAGATCAACTAGTGTGTACGATAGGCGTTGCTGATGAAGTTAAGCCAGAAGCACACTTGGCGGTATACTGCCTCAAGAAGATGGGTTTGGAGGTGTGTTTGCTGACTGGCGACAACAGAAAGACCGCGGTCGCCATAGCGCGCCAGGTGAGCGAGTGCAAGCCATGTTGGTATTGACCGCTGATCACTAATTATTTACCTGTCGTTTTCCTCTTATCTCCTATTCTATTCTTCTGCTTGTTCGATCTTACTCGTGTTACATCTCTCAACCTAACGTCGTTCGGTCTCTGTGACCTAATTGTATTTGTTTGTGTTGTTGTTCGATAATAAGCTTACTCGCTACCCGCTATATCATAAATATAGGTAGCATGAGAAATCATAGCCTTTAAGCCGTTCACACACTCACACCGTGCACTAGGGTAACCTGTGACATATACAAATAACATATCACCGACACCTATCACCATGACCCAAGAACATATAATTATCTTTCACATCTACGTCTAGTTGAACGAAACTTTTCTTTACAAAATGTCGGTAAATCTTGCTTTGTTTCTTCAATATTGGAAATAAGATTTGTTCCTGTTCTTTTTCACTCTTACAATCCTATCCATTGTAACTTTTCACTTTCTCATTTTCCCGCTTTGTTACATTTCTCATGTTCAATGTCGTTATTTGATCTTCATGTCATGTTTCATCACAGCGTATTTCCCACATATCTGTATTGTTTTGGTTAAACTACGATATAATTTATCCCACAGGTGGGCATCAACAAAGTGTACGCGGAAGTGCTGCCATCTCACAAGGTGGCGAAAATACAGAAACTACAGGAAAAGGGGCAGAAAGTTGCTATGGTGAGGGTTTACATGATTTACTAAGACACTTTCAAAATCATACATACACTCACTACTATTTAGTGATGACTTAGTAGACCTTCCATACATAAGAGTGTTTTGTAATGTTCTCAATGAAATGTGAATTGGACTAAAATGTATATAAACATATGTTTAAATAAAACTAAACTTCATATAGACCAAAAACTGTTCTGAATTTCTATATTTCGAACTAATTAGACACATTGTTGTTCCGTCAGTATTGGCGCTGCCTGCGAACAACATGGTCTTGGAAACATTTCTCGATTGAGACAAATATATTTTTAGTAGGTTTTTTTAATGGTAGTAGCCCATAAACGAGCAGACGAGCCATCTGATGGTAAGTGGTCACCGTCGCCCATGGACATGAGCAAGACTCAAAATAAAGGTATCACTGATGCGTTGTCGGTCAGGAA
This sequence comes from Agathymus mariae mariae, assembly GCA_018251895.1. NCBI lineage: Eukaryota > Metazoa > Arthropoda > Insecta > Lepidoptera > Hesperiidae > Agathymus > Agathymus mariae. The sequence goes on along the minus strand of DWPT01007624.1, from coordinate 4,959 downwards.
ATGAGAAGAAGGTAAGAAATAAGGTTACTGGCTCTCAAACCCCCAGCTGGAATACGAGGAGTCGTATGGCGGCTGACTCGAGTAGCAGGGTGATAGCTAGCCAGGCAGGCTTCACGGAAAGATAATAATATTAACGACTTAATAATAATACTTATAATATTATCCTTACGCGAAGCCCCACCACCAAGCAGGCTGGCTTCTGTCGCCCCTACGACACCCTATTCTGCCGGCACGGCATTGGGGGGAGTATTCTAGGCCGCCCCAATACGGCTAAACATATCTGTCATAATAGAACACTCGTGGGTGGTAGTCACAGTTGTCGGTGAGAGTTATCATCGTGCATTCCGCGCCAATCGCGCTACTAATAATCCTAGTGTGGGGGTGTGTGTTGAAGTTGATGTTAAATATATTATATATATCAGATTATTTATTATCAATTAATTTAAGAACGTCGTATTTTTTCTCCGGTGTTAACCGGTGCATCGTTTCGGCCGCAGGTGGGCGACGGCGTGAACGACTCGCCGGCGCTGGCGCAAGCGGACGTCGGGATCGCCATCGCGAGCGGCACCGACGTGGCCGTGGAGGCGGCGGACCTGGTGCTCATGAGGGTGCGTTAACTTTGCGCGTTTGAGGGTCGGCTTATTAGAGTCGCGTATGAGTTAGTTTATGTAAACGATTTATCGTACGTGCACTCGTGTAAGCTTAGATGCGCTCTGCGTATAATGTATCACATGTAAGTTAGTATATTATTGAAGTTATTGCATTAAATTGTAAGCGTGACTTTGTTAAGATAATGAAAGCGTCGGCCGGCAGATGAAAGCTTGTTGGGTACTCTAGGAACTTAACAATATCTGCTTGTTTGGAACTATTGTCAGTTGAAGAGTATCATTGTCGAGGGAGATATGTACAGTCTGGGTGTTCGAACATGATAACGTGAAACACTGTTGTACTGATTTACATGCGGTCGTTATTAGCGGAGTGCGGGCACGTTAATGTGTACGGGGTTGATATTATGAAAACTATAAAACGTCTGATCGCTACGAGTCACAGTTGCCGTGGGGTTAGGTTACCATTCACGAAGAAAAGGATTGTGCACTAGTATTAAATACAAATATAATAAAATTCTAGTCTAGTCGCTTTCTGTGCATGAACGATATATGAGAAAAAATATTATTAGGAGCCTTTGTTGACGCAATAGATCCCAAAACAACAATTGATAGAATTTTTGACTGTTTGTCTGTGCGTTTGTTCGCGCTAATATCAGAAGAAATGGCTTATCCTATTTCGTTCTGGTTTTCACATATGTGTTACAGTAAGCATCACTTAATACTCAAAGTTTGCTTCATTGCAATCTGTCCAGAAATAAAAAAGTTAAACATTGTAATTTTTAATTACATGTACAATGTGCTACTTCTAAGCGGAACGCGTAGTTTTTCTGAAGTGAAGCGCAGGCGGTTTGCTAGTCTGTAATAAATAAATAAATGTATTGTCCTATTTTCTTTACAGAACGATCTGCTAGACGTAGTGGCGTGTCTAGAACTGTCGCGTACGACTGTGCGGCGGATACGGCTTAACTTCCTGTTCGCGTCTGTGTACAACTTGCTGGGGATACCACTGGCCAGTGGTGCATTCGCTATATACGGTCTGCAGTTGCAAGTGAGTTTGGATGTTATAATATATTTATATATAACAAAAGTTGCCTTGCTAAGATCGCTATCGACTCTTGCTTATAGTTTAATTACTTGTAATAAAACTGTATATTATCTATTTGCTTGATGTTTTGTATTGTTTTGTTTTGTTTTGTAATCCACCAGATATCGATAACAGTATCACGGTTTAAAGATAGAATGAGAAACGACCGTCATTCCTCTGAAAAGATACCTTTAGCACATTAAATCTCTGATCGTTTCCGTTAGAAGAGTGTGCTTGCATGAGTCCCCTACCGATCCTTAGAGATGGCAAAGCAAACTATGACTGGCTTGTCTCAGTGACTGAAGTAGGAACCACAATTCTAAATGTACCAACAATTAAAGTGCTCTTTGACATTCATAATTGATGTGTGTTCCATAAAAATAATAAAATATGATCGTATGTTTCTTAAAAGCGGACTTAAGTTCAGAAAGTTTAGATTGAAATAATTCGAAATTTATTAGGGCTAGTGCCGTTGCCCGGGTACAGACTATTTGGCTGTTTTTAACAATACTTTTAAATTGCTCGCAGCCGTGGATGGCGTCGGCGGCCATGGCGATGAGTTCAGTTTCCGTCGTCTGCTCCAGCTTGCTGCTCAAGACGTAAGTGCTATCCATCATCCTGCCAACACATCAGGTACCTCACACCCGGTAACGTATACCGCAGATCTTTGCTGTCTGTAAGCAGGAGAAAATGTAAAACAGAGTCTCCGGAATGGATAATGCACGCTTCTAATTATATTAGATACTCTAAAGATATATGCTGGCGAATTGAAAATCACCTCCCATTTTAATAACACTAGTTAAATCAACGGTGAATTAAAAAAAAAATTAGCATAAATGGTTGTTACAGGAGGCTTTGAAGTGGCGATGTGCTCGGTATATTGTCAAAACGACATCTGTTTGGGCAGCTGGTCTCGATTATATTAAAATTAAATGTAATTGTTATTTATTTAATTTTATAAAAGCATGACATCAAATACCTATTGCCGGGGACGTTGAAGAAAACATGGTGATAAGTTTTATGTATTTTTTTTAGGTTCAAGAAATCTACTCCAGAGCAGTTGCGTACAGCCGATTATTTGGAGTCGCTGCAGGTTGAGGAGCCGGACTCTGTTTCAGTGCACCGAGGGTTGGAGGAGAAGGTGGACCTCGGGGACAGGACCTCGCCGCTTGCCAAGTATGTATTTGTCATTGTATGTCGAGGATGTAATGACGATGGGATGAAAGATTTTTTAAGGAGTTTAATTAATGGGCCGCGTGCCCACCTATACAAAGGTGACTCCTTCGGTTTAGTCCACACAATTAAATTTAATTTTCTTTCACTGTGTACTTATATGCCATCTAAAAACTGCATATATAGCTGTGAGACCCGTAGAGTTCTATGTGTTTGCTTTTGTATACCATTAATTAATTTTTCTAAAATTAATTTATAAAAGATAATTAACCGAAAAAAATCATTAAAATATCGATTATTACTAAGATACACCGTGAGTTACAAATCACAATTAATAAATTACAAATATTAATTGTATATTTGTTTTAATAATGATACTTAAAAATTTGAAACATCGATGTTTAATGTCCATTCAAACAATAACTTAATGTAAAATTTAAATTATCCGACATTAACTTATTGTATTTGTGTATTTATGATGAGTATAGCGGTTCAAAACATCTGTAGTTTTCAGTATTAATACCGGTATCTATGTAGACAATACCAGTGCACAAAAGGTCACGGTGTTTTTACCATACAATTAACACATTAACGCTAACAAAATGAAACGAATACCTCATGACAACATCAGTTAAAATTGTAGTCAAGCGAATATGGTAAATACCAGCTTATAATAAATACACATGACAAATATAGTTACGAACACAAATATATATCATTCATAATAAATGTGCACGAACGCAGCAAAAATATCTGATGCTTCATAGGGCGGCGTGTTTCACTGACGCCGACGTGATAAATATGTCTGACATAAAAAATATATTTGACATGTTTCACTTTTGTATAAAATTTATTATTTAGTATCTGCTTGCGCCGATATTATATTTAAGATTGTTTATGGTGGGATTCATTTCAGTTACGTTGTTTATGGATCGATTTTGATGTTTTTTTTTTTTTTTATATTGGATGTAGACGTAGTAATTTTTGTCACAGATGTTATATAGATTTTTATAGAGTAGATTGGCATTCAATCTTGTCTTGGTTAGATTAGATATGTGTTTAGATACTGTGGGCGTATTACCGATGATATAATGGAAAGAAATGTTGGGGGAGGGCACAACAAACTTGCACAGCTGATGATATGAAAGTAGCAAACAGACCGATGACGTCCGGTAGCAGTCGCCATTGCACCTGTATAAACAATCTACCGTGTCTACCTACAATGTATAGAACTGAGTGTGCGGTATTGCGTTATTGCGTTATTTGTTATTGTCAGTTGTTATATCGCATGTCACACAACACGTGACTCGGTGCTGCGAGGGGTCACTCACGCGGTCACTTACAGGACGGCGACGTCCGTTGTTGTCTGACGGTACGTACGAGTAAGTAACGAACGAAGTAGCAGTAACGTCAATAACATTGTCTGAATTCAATTACTTTCTCTCAGATGTAAGTCTTCCATGTTTATGAACGCCGCTGTAGACTTCTCGCTACCGTGACTTATGTAACTGAATCAAAAATATTTTATTTATAATATCATTAAATTAAATTAAAGACTTGTAACCCGCCCTCGCTTTGCTTTGGGAAATTCCGCGGGAATAGATTCATTTTCCGGGATGGAAAGTATTCTAGATTATTACTCATATTATAGGTAAGTTACAAAAATGCCAAGAAACATGTTTTCAGTAGTGTAAATGTAATACATGTTTAGACAGATATAAAAAAAAAATGTTTTAGGCCTCCATATCGACACTATATATACATTGAAATCTTCATTGTTCAGATTTGGCTCTGCCACAATTTTCGTACTCAAATATGTAAAACGCAATATCGCAGTGCATTAATAACGACCATTAATTTTAAACCTTATTTCTGTTTCTACCGTCCATCTCTGTCGCACATCTAATGTGTGTTGTTGTTTCTAGCAGAAAGCGAGATACGCTGAAATCGGCTCTGATAAAGGTCTAGATATATTGGTGTGTAGTATTTTATTATTTCATTTGGCCCCTTTGTGGATGCTTATTGATTTATTTTGTTCTGAAATGGTGGCTTACACGTTTTTTTCATATATTTTAAAATTAGGAACATATGAAC
>DWPT01007623.1:0-10686 GCA_018251895.1 Agathymus mariae mariae | reverse complement strand
CCGTTTTCGAGTTAACTCGAGACATACACAAAAAGCTCAACAGATTTATATAGTAGTATAGATATAGATATAGATTTTAATTTCAGTTCTTAATTATCTATACTAGTTTAACTTCTATTTCTGATTTTCTAATCTTTTAAAAATAATTTACGCTCAATAACAGAAAGTTCAACATTTTTGTTTAGTACTAAGTAGTTTAGAAGTTTCGAAGATTCTTTATTGAGTAAATGGTTTGTGCCGCATATCAATAATAACGAACAAATCGCCGATCAAAGATTTCAATCGAATAAAGATCAAACAAAAAGCATTTTTTCATATGTCTATTATATAGTTAATTTAAGATTCTTAAAAATAAAATATTGTAACTGTAGTGTAATTGTAACATCCTGATCCGAAATAAGAAACTAGCATTTTAAATATATACCTAGGCCAGATTATCTCTCATTAATAAGGTTTCTAAAATAGTTTATAAAACTTGATCTCAGCTTGGGAATTCGACATGGGAATCTCTTTAATACTTCAATTCTTCTTTACAACCGAGCTTTAAAATTTAGTCACCTATGAAAACATACTGGGATTCGAGAGATTATATAAGAGGCAGGTAAAGATAATGTAAAAGAATAGACTAGAATAGTGCTGTGGATGATGTTGGAGGAGTCATTTCACAATTCCTGGATACTTTGTTCATATATATTTTAATGTAGGGAGTTCTGGGTAAAAAAAAAATATTTAAATTTAATTATACAACGCACCATATACCATAGTTTAAATATACCATGAGCATTATGCCCAAATCAGAAGAGATTGTTATATCAGACGATATATAAACAAATTGCTATCCAGGCGTTTGTAACGCATAGTAAGCAAATCATATAGCAAGAACCAATCATTGTGGCGCTGCCCCACTGCCCTGCAATCACTGGTCATTGAACCGGAAGTATTTCGAGGGTGGGTCAAACAATAAATACTTGTTTTATTAAATGCATTGTCGATTTTAAATTTATCATTTTTATATTATTGGCCTACTATGGAACTCGAGCTGGTTTTAAGTTATAAGTCATAGTTCAGTAGGTTGGCAAAGTTCAGATTAGCAGAACTCTTAATATTAATAGCCGACAAATGAGCAGGCAGATCGCCTGATGGGTAAGTGGTAGGTTATAAGGCGAGCAGTTTTTCTTTAGATGTTTTCCTTCACCAAGTGATAATCAATTTCTAATTTAATAGTTATGTTACTAAGGCAACATAAGTTGTACGTCGTTGTCACATAACATTTATAGTGTAGTAAATCGCACTGTGACAAATTTAATAAACGTAACCGCTAGAAAACTGTGAACCAGATAATTCACATCCATGGTATTTATGCTATCAAACGCCACCTCATGAAATTCTGAGAGTGACAGTTCTCGCCAGAAACATATAATAAACCCTCAAATCCTCACATCCCAACCACAAACAGCCCTCATCTGCCGTGGCTATTGACATTAAGTAATAAAACACTCTATATTCATTAAAATAGTAACACACATATATGTTAAACATCCTGTGTACTTTTTCCGTAAAGCCAGCGTACAAATATTTAGAAGAATTATGCTTTATATGATTCTGTTACAATGTAGCACTGACGTAATTTTTATAGCGCCAACGGTAATTTCCGACAGACTTTCTACATATCGTTTCACAAATGTCTACATTTTTTAATTTTAAACTTGTCTATTTTGTTATCAATTGAAAGAGTCAATCAAAACTTGTTAATTGTTTCACAGATATTGTAATATTAGTTTGAATACCTGATTTTAAACTTTGAAATAAAACTCAATATTTCTGAAACGTAATAGTAATTTGAAACATAATAATAAAATATAGATATAATAATTGATATATTCATAATTAATATATTTTGGTAATAGGTAGTTTAGTGTTGTAATGTTGATCTTAATTATCTTTTAGCCAGCAGGATCTGTATCATCTCTTGATTTAGATAGTACTCCTACATGGTGTGAAGTTATTTATTTCCTTATCACTCTGTTGTCAAAAATATATAAAATGTAGAAGAACTAATACGGGCAAGGCTACAGCTTTATTTCTACCGGCAACTTGTTAATAACCCATGGGCTCCTTTGCCGTGACTATAATGAATGATATGTATTTTTTGTTTAATAATTAATAATTGTTTGTATTTTTTTTATATAAGATAAGTTAATGCTTAACTTGATAGTAAGTGGTGATGAAGTCTAAGATGTTGAACTTGTACCTTGGTAACTTTTATATAGATATTGCGTAAAAATTGAGTCTCAAATATCACTCAAATCAACAGGGGAGATTGCCTGCGGCTAGCAGTTTCTAGCAAAATTTAATGTTTCGCTAGCAAAAAACGCCATTGAAGCACATAATTCATTCGCCATCCTTAACTTTCACAAAATGCTCTTGCGTAGCTGTATCGCAAACAGGAAAATAAATTTCGTAATGAATTAGGTGATTCCAGCAAAATCTTTTCAGTAATCGTAGCGAAGTTGATTGGGATAACGATAGGTTTTAGAGTTGAAAATAAAGTCTTGGTCCAATCGATCACAATAACTTTGTGGTCTATAAATGGTGTTTATTAAAAGTCCGACCACATTTTTATTTCTACTTTTGTTTACGATTACATTAGTATCAAGAGGAAAAACTTTATTTTTGGATTTTCTTTAATGTATTGATCAATATTAAGTTTTACATCTTAACAGCATATCTATTTATACATTGTTTTATTTCCAATATCGCAAGAATAGATACATTATAATATCATCATACTAGTTTGTATGTTGGTATATAGTTGTATTTATTACAATTTTATGTTTTCCTTTGTTTTCTATGCATGTATAAAAGTATATACCATAATACGTTGTGCTTGCAGATCGTTCCAAAGTAATTAATTAATACTAATTTATAACAATGAATTTCCGTAAATTAACGCCTGATACTATCAACTGTATTGTATATAATAATTAAATGAGATTCATGGGAGTCCTGTTTGGGTCTAATAAAAAACTGGATGTGTTGAGCAATTAATAAAAACAGGTTTACCTAAACAAATTAAATTTGGTACGTTTAGGTGCAGCAGATTAAGTTGCTTTATCGATAATCGTAGTGGGTTTATCCGTGTATGAACGTGTTGTCGATATAAGTGTTATCGCTATCGCTGGGTAATTCTTTTCTTAATGTAAATGATAAAAACTTATCAAATAAACTTTGTTGCTTTAGCAATAGAGCATCAATAGAAATCATAATATGTAAAATGTATAATGTGATAAATGCGTCATTTGGTAACAGAAGAAACGATAACTATTGCAATTTAAGCATTTTATTTAATGAATTCTGTATTATACCTATTGCCAAGAAATACGGCTCATTTAAACATGTTTCAACGCTATGATTGTGTACAGAAGTTATTACGGTAAAAATTGTATTGTGTCTGGGTCACCGCGCTGGAATGCCTTAACAGGATGCTCTAGTTTTACAAAGTTATTCGGGAAACTTTTAAAACGCCCCTTAGAGTGTATGAAAGCAGTCTGAAAATTTCTGAAGTTAAGTGGCTCAGTTGCGTTAAAGACCAGAAGTTTTCATAAATTAATATAATTTCTTCTTGGAATTTTAATGGTGCTCGGTTATTACAATATTCTACAATATAAAGTAATTTTTCGTCGTCTGTTGATAAACTCTAGTCCCTGTGGTGCAAAACTGATTGCGAAAATTAAAAAAATACAAAAAGAAAATGTTACTTTGAATTGATATGTAGTGAAGAAGATTAATGTTCCATACATGTACTTTGAACGCATTTTCACATAAATTGTCATATGTAGATATTTACATAAAAAAGGGAAGAATGGTGATAGCTGGCGACTATTTAGACGTACTAGAGGTTACTTTGTGGGCGTAGTTAAGGGCGATAGGGAATATTGAGTGTTACTTGCCTGAGCCAAACTAAAAAAAACAGTAAGGTTTTTCTTAATTGTTGTGGGTTTATTTTTTCTACACTAACCAGGTTTTTTCAAGGATGGACAGTTAATTTGCTTTTATTTTTCATATTATTTACATTTAATATTTATATTTAAATAAAATTTTTATTATCTTATACAAACAGACAATTTTAAACTTATATCAAGGCAGACAATATATATAAACTGTAATAGACATTTTTTTGTTTTTACCGATATTGTGATATGTTATTACTCGTATTATAGACGTACAATAACGACATCTTCACGCACTGAACTCGACACTGTTTCCACCCCATATGAACTAACCACTGGATTCCACGCGGGAGTTAATTTTAACACATCTTCTCTATTAAAATTTTTGGAATGTTCTTGATCTCAATCGCCTTACTAAACATACTTTCTAAACGTGGAATACACCGACGTTCAGCCGCGATCATCCATGGGCTATGCAACTCAATCCAATGATTTGAACTGGCTTCAATCAAATTTCCTACTAGGGCTGATTTATTCAGATCGTTCTTTTATCCGATGAGATAGTACCATTTTCTTTCACCAATACAGCAGCTTCAATCAACTTTATAAGCTTTGGGCACTAGTATGGAATAATATATTTAAGTAACCGTAATTTGGTACTTTTTTTACGAGAAGAATATAGATTTTATGTTATATCCTATTTCATCAGTTACCCCTTGTATATAAGGATTATGTAACGTGCCGTTCTACTGTAATAGCAGTAAAGCGTCTGTGCGTAAGTCTTGATGTAGTCCTGTGGTCGTTTTGACATAAAAAAATTAAATATTTGAGAGTGAAGCCCTTGGAGACAATGTTACTGTTAGAAGTGTCTGATTACAGACTAACATATGTTTGACGTTGACAGATTTTAAACATGCGTATATTGTATTTCACTCAGTATTTTTTTTTTTATATAAGTAATCTAAATAGATTGTCTGCGCTCTTGTGTGGAATTTACTGTAGAGGAACTAAATGAATTACAAATCTTCCATTCTAAATTTACTCAGCGAATTTATTGAACGTAAGCAATGAATATTTTATTTTATATATTTGCAACACAAGAGAAATATAAAATCGTTTGGCAAACAGAAGGGAAAATGAATACAAAGGTTTCTTTTCACGTATTAGTATAAATCTGTTTAATTCAGAACGGACTCGAGTGGTACAGGTTATTTAAAAAAAAATCATTGTAGTATTTCTCTAGAACATGTTCCAACTTTTAAATAAAACATTTTAATGTTCTATACTTAATTTGTATCGTTTAGTACAATAGCTAAAGGCTTGTCCCAAGCATGAATTTAGGAGGCTATGAGACATGCGTAAGTAATTGCCCCGTAGTTCTGCGTTTAAGCTTGACTTTTTAGATGTAATTTGTTTTGTCTCGAGGAGTTTTTCCTGTTGTTCTTACCTTATTCGTGTAGTTAAGTTTAATTTTTTGACGAACATGTCAAGTGGGATTTTAGAATGATAAACATATGTTGTCACTTACAGCATATCTTCTATATTTGTCGAACGTCAAACGTGAAACGACCGTTTTTATTGGTCACAATTGTTTAATACTATCTCAGGTATACAATAATAACATATATCACACTGTGTTGGCTGATGATATCGACTTTATAAATGATCATTGCAACGTTATTTCACAATAAAATGCTTTATATAATACATACAATTATACAATTAACATTAATTTCCCACGGTAATTCTGGTTACATTTTGTATGAATACTAAAATAGATTGTGGCAAAAAACACGTTTTTTTTATCAACGAACATGTATAGTTTTAAGATAAAAGAAAAATAATAAATTTTTGACTGAGAATAATTTGTATCAGTAGGTTAACAAATATATTTAGGAATCATTTATTCATTCGGATGTACTATAATAATTCTATATTTTGCGTTAGGTAGTCTTCGCGTAGCGCACTAATTATTGAGAATTGGAACAATGCTTTAGCACTTAACGTGTCCTATTTAACATGGTTTTTTTAAATATGTCAATTGATGCACTTGGCAAAAATGTATAGTTACCTTTTTTTTATTTTTTTTACGTTTCACACACTCACACCCCCGCACTAGGATACTCTGTGTTGCGGTTGGCATGGACATACACAAATATGACATCACTAACACCGATGACCCGAGAACAAACATTTATCTGTCACACAAATGTCTGCTCCGGCCGGAAATCCAACCCGGGACCCCTCGCTCGGCAGGCAGGATCACTACCAACTACATTAACATATAAAAGGATGCCGCTAAAATGGGATAACTACTATAACCATATTTACGTCGATTTGAGTGTAATTTATTGGCACAGTACTTGAATGCTTAATGGCATGGTTAACGCTTTTAACACTACTGTGCTAAGTATTTGTAAGGTTCATGCGCCAATTAAAACAGAAAAGAACGAAAGAAAAGAAAAACCAGAAAGCAGCGAAATATATTAAATTTACTGTTTGCGTAACAACGGTGCTTATTGTAGTTTTCCTTTTTTGGCTCTCGTTTCATATTTAACACAATAGCACAAAAATATCATATATATTGTATTTCTCGTTTGGCCTTTTGTATTTTATCGTACAACAATCGTATTTTAACACGAAGACGTCATTTAATGTTTTCATATTCCTTTATGTACCAATTCATATATACCTAAATGTAAGACTAACTTCTTTTAATGATGTAAAGGAGCGTTGTTGACGTCAAACTGCGTATGAAAAATCTGTATACTTTCTTTTATTTTCTAAAAATTAAATTTTGAATTTTAAATCTAGATAAATATTTTTATTATTTTCGAGTGACCGAACTACTTTGCCCTCCGGTTGGGCAGAAATTCAGAGGCATGGTCTAATGATAGACCATGAGAAACGGTAAGTTCGGATAATTTCGAGGCTCATACTGCAGCGTACATTTTTGTTCTTAGATTTTAGTTTTAATTGTAAGTTTTTCTTGTTTCGATTTTGTAATAGTATATTTTATAGTATTACTGGTATATTTTATTTTACAGTATATTTTTCATGTGTGTTGTGACTCCGTGTCTCGCATAAAGGTGTCATTTTCTATCTTTCTAAAATGGCTAAATGATTGTAAAATGCTTGAAAAGTTTGGTAAACACGAAGCTTTGTACAGCTAAAGACGAATTTCTGAAAGTCAAATAACACTCATGGTATTGTTTATGAGTTTAGCGCCATCTATTAGCAATGTCTCATTTCATTGCCTCCTCTACATATACTAAACTCCAGTAAGGTGACGTGCGGGCATCTCGTAGCTAACTTTATTGCTCGGAAATATAGATGGCGGCACCGACATTAATTTGACAAATAAGCATGTAACATACGTTTTTGATAGTCTATCTATACTAATAATAAAAATCTAATTGCTCGCTTTCTGTACAAGAACGATATATGAGAAAAACAATATTACGGGTCTTTATTAACGCAATAGAACCTAAAACAATACTTGTTAGAATTTTTGTCAGTTTTTCTATTTGTCTGTGCGTTTGTTACCGCTAATCTCTAAAACAGCTTAATCGTTTTCTTTCTGGTTTACACTAATGTATTGCAGTAAGCGTCACTTAATACTTAAAGTTTATTTATGGACGGATTGCAATGAAGCAAACTTTTAGTATGAAGTGACTTACTGCGAAACAGAAACATAATATCAAGCGTATCCCTTTTAAAGTTGTTTCCAAGCGGAAAGTGTATACCGGTGAAAGATTATTACACCAAGTCCTTCGATCGGCACCACATAATTTGTCCCCTTCCAGTTCTAATAAAGCAACCTGCATGGTATTTTGATTAAGAAAACAGTTAGACGTTTAAAGGCCTATTTTTGACCTTTTTACCTTGGGAGTTTTTTTTGTGTTATGTACATATTCGTCAGCATAAGGTTCATACTAAAAAGGGTTTTTGAACAATCCACCAGAAAGATTGGAAAATTGGGTGGTATTTGAAAAAATGTTATATTTACTTTTACAGTTCAACGGAAGAATCAATTAAGTAATAAACACTGGATATTTTTTTGTGAGTGACTTTGGCATTTTCTTCATAAGAAACTGTACCCGCGTGAAGCCGTGGGCCGGAAAGGGTCGCTAATTGATAATAATTATAGATATAAGTAACATGTATGTAACATACTCGTGTGTATGTTATACTACATTAACGATGATGTCAGTTAGAGTCCTAAGTATACTTTACGAGGATAATAATATTGTTGTGGAGCATCAGTATATTTGTTTTTAATGAGGATTAACATAATGTTATTCAAACAACATATATTTGTATACTACACGTGAAGCTGTGTATACATCATGCAATTTTATTTTACCCTACAACATTATGTTAATTTAGCTACTTTCACGCTCAAGATACAATCAAATTATTATATTGTGCTTATATTATATATATACATTATATACATATTGTAAATGGGATCACCTGAAACATACGGCATGCTGGTTCCAAATAATGATGAGGAATTAATTTTAAAAGTCGCGTGATTCAGGATTTACAAATACCAGATTTGATTCTAAATTGAGTTTAATTACTGATGTGATCGTACAGTTTCAGCAGCATGAAAGTAGCTAATAGGGTCACAGCACACGTTAAAAAAACATTTAAACATCATTGTGTATTGGCGCAATATAATAGGACTGTACGAATTAATATTGAACAAATTTTTACCTAGAAAAAAGCTACTAGTACAACGTAGGTGACGTCAATCTGTCAACTATAACAATGTCGAAAAAAAGTCGGGGGCGCACCTCGCAAAGCAGCCGAAGCCTCCCTACAATGACTTGCAGTTTTTTTATAGTTCTGAATCATAATGTATGATGTTCTCTACTTTTAATATGCCTTAACAAACAATTTCTTCATTGTTTTACTGCCACGTAAATTGAGATTAATGTTTATTTGCAAAACGATCAAAATATTTTGATAAATCAACATAACATTTTTACAACCATTGCGACAACAGTGGTGTCGACTTATCAACGATGGAACTTTAAAATTTAGAGTCATATTTTTTTAACAGAAAAATTGGTTGGTCGCAAGTAGTAGTAGTTAGTATGTGACGTCTGTCGTCTACGGAGGTACCTAACAGTAAAGGTATCTCTAATACGCTTTCGGCAACGTTGGAAGCAGAGTACCCACGGATTACCGGTCAATTAACAAGCTTCAATAGTAATAAAACAAAAAGCAACGATCAAAAAGTGACAGTTAAAGGAGTGGACCAAACAACGCGAGGAGCATAAAGAAAAAAAATCGACCATAGACCATCTCAGCATAAACAGCTACTACCAAGAGTCAGTGAACATCATTTTGTAATATCGTAACATCCCAATCTCAGAAATCAGATTAAGCTCTATGTACCACCAGAGCCCCTAAACTAACATCTAAAAGATTGATTTATTAAACATCACAACATTTATTTTCTCAAACCTCTTTGCTGATGTAATCATTTACTATCTGTATTACTGTATAAATCTGTTTAGACTTTCGTGTATGATGTCTCGAGATAACTCAAAAACGTCTAGACCGATCCTAATGAAAATTGGTATGTAGTGAGAACACAAGATTTTTTTTTTTTTTATAAACGCTTACACACTCACGCCCCCGCTGTAGGATTCCCTGTGTTGCGGGTGGCATGGCACTTACACAAATATGACATTACAAACACCCATGACCCGAGAACAAACATTTATCTGTCACATAAATGTCTGCCCCGGCCGTGAATCGAACCCGGGACCACTCGCTCAGCAGTCAGAGTCATTACCAATTGAGCTATGGGGTGCGCTATGATGATAGGCTTTATAAAATGTCAATTACTTAACCGAATAATGTTCAATGAAGCCAAAAAATATTAAATTTTTAATAATCATGTAGTATGTATACCTAATTAATAGTTTAATTCGAACGAAGTCGGACGAGAGCGCTAGTGTACAATAAATATAATGATATTTTAGTTTGTTTTTTAAAGAAGGTTTTTAAAGCTGTATCATAACGAATTTTAAGAATATTACCTTAATTTTACAGAGTTTGTACAACTAACTTCTGAATTGGAGTAAACGTTGCGTTCAAATTACTGAATATCTACCCTTTTAGAGCACACAATGGGTTTCCCATTTCGGTTAGTTAATTGGAACATTTGAATGAATTTTCCATTGTTTTGAAACCGCATTTTCAAACCATATGTGCAAGTTACGGCCATGGTATAACGTAAATAATTGTGTAGGTATAAATTATTTAGCAGTGTGAGGCGAGTGGTTTGAACGTCGATTTCTCACACAGGGTACTCGAGTTCGAATTCTGTACGTTCCTCTAATTTTTCAAATTATGTGCGTGTTACAAATTTCAAAATCACTCGCTTTGATGGATTTTTAGGAACTCTTCATAATGTTCCCAAGTGTGTGAAGTCTGGCAAGCCACACCACACCAACAGGTCATCGTGGAAAATTTAAGACCTTTTATTGGGAAAGGAGATCCGATCCCAGCACTGGGACCTGTGGGTTGGAACAATAATAAATTATGTTTAAAGTTAAACGCTATTAATTATTACAGTAGCAGGTGTGCATGCCCACGACGATGGAGGTCCTTTGAATGTAATTGTAGTAACTATTGTATTAACCACAAAAGCCTAATTCGATTATATAGTTTCAATACTTTATTGTAATATCGCATTAAAAGATTTCAAAGTTTT
>DWPT01007622.1:0-10686 GCA_018251895.1 Agathymus mariae mariae | reverse complement strand
TGGCGCCACCGTTCGATATAGTTTAAAAGCGAACGCTCCGGAAGGGCGGGCATCATTGCTGTACGATAATTGTTATATATATAATAAGAGTGTAGTGTTAGTCAGTGGTGTATTTATTATACGTGCTCTAACAGTATATATTTATAAGGTATATTGTATTAAAATCACAGAAAAAAAATATTCTCAAAAATTTTAGAACAAAAACTGTCTATAAATGAGAATGACGTGCCTGGTGTATCGGTTCGACGGGCGAAAATATACTCGGTCTGTCTTATGACAACTGAAACACGTTTAAATTCTGTTCCTATCTGAATTTTTTTTTTATCACAATCGGTTATTGTCTCAGAAATATTTTAATGTCGGATATCCGACAGTTTCGATTACGTTTACGCAGTTCTATAACATCTCTGACTAGAAATGCAAAATTATTTGTGTTTTCAAGCAACAAAATTCTCGATTCAAGCCCTCAATTCCTACAAAGTAGGTACTTTAACATGACTATCAATTTTCACCTTCACCTTTAAAGATCATAGAACTTACATCATAGACCATAGAACATAGACCTCGCAAGTATGGAAATTTCGAAATCAAAATAAAACGTGAATCGTTTACTTATCAATGAAAGCGTAGCGAAGCCGTGATTGTAAAATTTAATATTTTGATGTCTAAATCGCGTCCATGTACAGATCCAACTAACCAACACCAACGTTTTGTGTGTTTTGATAGCGTGTCCGAAATTAGTTATGGCGTCTAAAAGGCCTGATGAAAATGATTATGCAAATCAAGAAGACCACTTTACTCTCTAGTAATCTTGTTTCACTACATACATGAATTAATGTTGTTGAAATCTAAAGTTCTCGGGATTAATATGTTCAAATTTGTAATGCGTAATTTAGATTAATAAAAAACCCAACATCAAACATCTATATTTTATAATGTCAGTTCGTCTACCTCGCACGTTTTAAGCGGAGCCATAAGTTTGTAGTTAAAAATAACTATGTAAATTACTTTTACCGTATTCCATACTACTCTTATAATTAATCATAAATACACTATTTACTTGCTGAAAACCAAAACCATATAAATTAATATTGAGACTCGTCTGACCAAGCCGAGTTTAAACAGACCGACGTTGAAATAAAGAACAGTAGGTACATGAAATAAGAAGAGGGAAATATAACAAGTAATATAAAGAAAAACAATAATCAACTCCTACTTTAAAAAAGACGACAGAAGTAATAAGAAAAAAAAGTCGATACAAGTAATGATGCCAGGTTATGAAGATGAAGACAGAACAAGTTCATACTTACAGTGAACTTGACGTAGATAATAGTGCAAATCCCTGGGTCAATCGATGTATCCCATTTTTTGGTTTCCCATCATGTGTAATATATTCTGTAATCTTATTTATTAAGCTTAAATTTAATTGTAATAATATTAAGTAATATGATGTATCTAATCACTTACATCGATTAAATTCATCATAATATTTATCAATAGTTATATTTAAGGTATTTTTTGTTGTCAATAATCTACAGTGTTCAATATTATCTCACTGCAGAAAAAAAATTGTATTCCAACTACATAATATGCAAATTGTTTTCTAACGTTATGTGCCGGTTGCAACCAGTTTAATATATATACAACACGTAGTAGATATATAGCAAATTACAGAAACGGCGAGTTGAGGAGATGCGACGCAACGCAGAGCAAACAGTCAGTACAGTCGCTGACATTTTTATCATAATTAGAATCGTTATCAAGTGTTCGCCTACATTAGCAGGCCGCAGACGCAGGAAGCTCAGTTGAGCGAGAAGAGGGCTAGCGTGTGGGGCGATTGTCTATAGCCGCCTATACGCGTGTTACGCGCCAGTTTTCCGAGCGAAATAAAATTAAAACCGACACAGTAATGAGTTTAGCAATGAATACACCCAACGAAATGAGCAGCGACGGAATCGGAGATGCCCTCCTTGCGAAAATAATCACCATGGTTTGTCTGTTCAGTATATCGATGGCCGTGGGATGTCTGCCTCTCCTGATATCCCTCAAGTACCAATGGTTCACGAACTCTCATAACTCCAATATGCGGTCCACGAACCAGCTGGTCGTCGGCTTGCTCGCATTCGGCGGAGGCGTGCTTTTTGCGACGACATTCATGCACTTGTTGCCGGAGGTCGATGAAAACATTCAATTATTACAAGGTGAGACATATTTATTTTTATCGAGTAATTTGCATCCTGAAGATTACTTACGTTACTTACAGTGTGGTAAATGAAGTATGGACAGCGATGTGGGTGGCGCGTTGTTAGTGTTTTATTATTGCATGCGACTGAGATTCAGTACAAAGTATTCTCGAAAGTGGGTAGAAATGCAGCAGCCAATGAGTAAACGGACAATACTAAATCACAATTAATGTTATGGATTTCGGTTCGTTTCGGGAACATCTAAATTTTTTTTTATAAAGATTAGTACAAACTTTATTTAAATTATTATTTTTTTGTCCTTCTGGGCATAAGTTTTCTCAGTTCGATTAATCAAAAATGTATTTATAGTCCTGTATTAATGTATTTATGGTACTCCAACCAAATGTACTCAAAATATTATTTACTAATAACCTAACCTCGCTTCGCTTTGGGAATTTTGATTTTTTACTTTTATAAAGTAGTAATCGAAGCCTCAGTTTTATGAGGCTTTTTATATTTTTTTCCTGATGTCGTACACCTGAAAGTAGAAAGAAAGTAGTTATTTATGAAATTATCGTATTCAGACAGATAGACGGAGAATTTGTTTTATATTACATAGCCTATGACAAACTGAAATAACATACGTTTTGAATGGTAAATATTTGTTTAATAATTCTGGAGATTACTTTCCACCTGTGCACGAAGTCACAAAAATCGCACTGTCTCTTTTTAATATTAGTATAGACTAACCTTAACAGAATATCTATAATAATTTTATCTTTATTCAACTAGTGCTGAACCATGTCCAGGATGTAAAAAGTAGATGTTTGATGTTGATCGACCCAAACAATAAATTTACACAATGAACTTAATTTATAACATTTTTCGGACTAAAATGATATATATACAACCTGGATGGAGACGTATTTTTTACTGAAATTATTTGAATAATAATACAAATACACACACACACACACACACACACACACACAGACACACACATTCTATTTTTTTCCTTTTTTTCTGTTTCAACCCTATTGCAGGTTTATTTAATTTATAACAGACGTGGAACAGTGAGGTTTCCTGGAACAGGTGTTTCTAAATCAATGAAAGAGTCAGTTCAATCAACTTATTATTATTAAAAGAATGCTTCAAAAATTTTACTTTGGATGAAGTAAAATATGTTATACAAGGGACCTGTAAATTTTGTAAATATTAGGATCTGTCGTACAAGCCACCGTGTGGATGGAATTTCTTAGTCTGAAAAATACGCATGCAATACAAAAGGCGGTCTTGTCAATAAGATATACTTATTGTCGATGTCTTCAAAGCCAAAGTGAGACTAAGTTTTCATGTCCTGATCTTAGGTCAAATCGTTTCTTACCATTAGATGACTGTCAAGAACGAAACCGTTTTGCGATAAAAAATATTTTTTTAATTTGCTACTTCGTATATATTACATTACATTTGTATATATATTATGTGCAATTAAAAAAAAATTTAACCCTCATTATAATTATCACCTAGGTAAGCATATTCACTGGAGTTCATCTCGTTCTTCGCCTTCGGTTACATGTATGGAGTGCTATTACTACGGAGTTTTATAGACAGATATGTCGGAGTTTGGTCAAACAATTCTTGCGCATACATAGTCTTAGAATATTAGAAATCTAGAGGCTGGCTACTGTGTCGATGCTCGAGGCTATGAAATTTGATTTAAAGTAATTGAAAAAACCTGGAGCTTTCATTATGTTGCATTCTGATGTACGCAATCGCTGAACTCGTGGAACGAGCTAGTGAAAGATCATTAACATTATTTATCCTTTAGACTATCCCTACTCTTTTGATATTTTCTACTGTGGTTAGCTTCACTACTAGTTCTGAGTACGGCTCCCTCCTTGTATTTGAGAATGTTAATGACTAATTGAAGTATTTATTCCGTCCGTAGACCTGACAGACGACTCAAATCACAATCTAATGATAGCAATCGAGGCCGGCGGCGAAACTTTACCACCGAACCACGGAAGCTCTCAAGAATTTTGCCACTAACAGCCCCCTAACTCGACCGTCAAGCTATGAACGGTTCAATGTCCTTTCTACTTTATCGTCATTCTTTACCAATATTTACCCGTTTTATTTCCTGTATAGATTGTTGGATACGATTACTGATCAAGTGATAAAAATATAACATGTATTTCTATGTCGCCATTTATAATTATGCTTTGGTGTTTCTGAAATGAATAAACATGACTTATGGTTTATTTGAAACGGTTTGAAAATCTTTTGTGACATATCATGAATTACACGACCACTTTTAAATGCTAGACAGAGCACCTTACATCTTGAGTTCATCAGAAAACTGTTGGGTTTTGCCTCTTGATAATATTAGTGTATAACATAATTGTTAAACAAATACCGCGTATAAAAAAAATGTGTTAGCATTATAACTTTTTTTCAACCGCACAATATTTATCTCATTTGCAAAATATAACGAAAATGTATGTGCGTACGAAATGTACAAAATATATGTTATAAACATATAGGGTCAAGTCAATCGTCCGAATGTAATCAAAGAATTTCGCGCTTTATGTGTTGCGTTACCAAACTCTCTACGTCTGTATGTGCGACAATATCCCGTAACTTCATCCTAGGTACATACCGTAAGCCGTGACTCAGACCATCGTTATCTGTCCTCCATAATAAACAGCGGGTATCAGGAATGATATCCATAATGATATAAAAACATGTTCGGCACCCTTATGCTCATGGGCGGCTTTTAGCGGATCATCCATATTGCAGATTACCCCCAGAAGACGCGGAAGAGGTTTACAGTTGGTGTCAAAGGAGAAATAGCGATGTTGGTGCACTGCCGTCGTGCTGACGATGTTATGATCGTGGCACTAAGCCACGTCTGTAGAGATCTTATTTGAATTATATTCCCCCGTATCCGCAATAAATTGCACCTGTGTCCCTGCAGTTTATAGGTCGTTTTATAGATTAGCTGAAAGTCTCAGGTCATATGAAATTTAATCTCGGCAATATTTTTTTTATACATTTTTTATTGCGCTGTAAGCGCTGTGGAGTGTGCAAATAAATATTCTTTCTTCCTTTCTTTTTCAACATCTCTGCAATCGATCAGTGTTGACCATCATTTTTTAAGTACAAAATACTCTGTTTCCGACTCGGTACAGCCAAGTGTTACATAGCAATCGAGAGCAACTCCCTCATTCCTATACAAGTATTGATAAGGTTTTTACTCAAAACCAAGTAACTAGGAAGCGAGAGACTGGAGTGTATATAAAATAAAACAATGGTTAGTTCATATTTCACGAGCCTAGATCTGTATAATTTGTGCTGATGTCCGTCATCGTGTCGGTCGAAAGTGAGGTGCCCAATCCATTTACCGGTGCTCCATCTAACAGTACAATTGTGATTGAATTTTTTTACTATAGAACCACCGATGGTAAATATTTAAAATTTGGTTTGAGTTTCAAACGAATACGGGTCACTTATTCACTTTGAATTACTAGAAAATCGTACGTTAAAAAGTAAAGTTTTTTAAATTGCAATTGTTACTCTAGTGTTATTTCTGGAGTAGAAACAATTAGTTTTATACTGAACTCAGTATCATCTGATTCACGTTTAAACAATTATTCTTTAAAGCGGTACATGAACATTGTATAAATATTGAAACGATACTAGAATACTAGTCAAATTTGACATCTATACATATAATAAAACTTTTACTGATCTTTCTCTGTTCATGAAAGGTATGTGAGAAAAACTATTATTAGGGCCCTTTATTAACTCAACAGACCCCAAAACAATAGTTGTTAGAAAATTTGTGCGCGCTAATCTCAGAAATTGCTTTATCTATTTCGTTATGGTTTCCATTAATGTATTGCAGTAAGCATAATTTCATATTTAAAGTTAATTTTAGTTAAATCCGATGATAAACGACGATGAGCCAGGTGATAGTGACCCTTCCTGCCGGGCGAAGGCTCCCGAGTTCGAGTCCCGGTCGGGGCATACATTGATGTGACAGATAAATGTTTATACTCGGGTCATAGGTGTTTTTAATGTCATATGTACTTATGTCCATGCCACCAGCAACACAGGGAATCGTAGTGCAGAGGTGTAAGTGTGTAAGCGTTTATAAATAAAATGTTATCATTTAATCATCTCAAACAATGCAGGTCCTATTTTCTGAGTGTAAGGCTTAGTTTTTCTGAAGCGAAGCGAGAGCGGTTAACTAGCCAACAATAATATCTTCGACACCAGTGAAAAATGATTGTTATCTACTAGTGTTCTACAAACAAAAGTGTACTTGAAATAATCTTTTTTACGTTAAACGATATATTTAAATATGATTAATTTTGATTTATAAATATCGAATTTGCTAATCAGACTAAAGCGCCACCAGCGTAGCTATGAGCCGTCGTTTTGATAAAACAAATATATATTGTGTGTAATTAATGGCTTTGATAAATGCGGTCAAAATTTGTCTTGTTATGTTATCTGTATTACTAATAATTACGTTTTCCTTGCTCATTATGCTTTTAATTAGGGGTCTAGAAGGATATCTACTTTATTAAGGAGGTTAAGGTGTAGAAGATAATGTCACGTGACAATGTTTCTTTCAGGCAGCCTGAATGTATGTATGTTACGAAGTTAATTTGTGTATATCGTTGACCTTACCTAAGAAACTATTAACGATACAATATGAGTAGGTATACCATGCGAAACAATTGTATTTATTTGAAACCATTCTTTAAATATTTTTCTGGCTACGTAGAGCCTTTTAGAACGTTTTGTAGAACGTTTTCTAGTTGCTTATGATAGATATCTTAAGCATTAATATTGCGTTATGTTGGATG
This sequence comes from Agathymus mariae mariae, assembly GCA_018251895.1. Classification (NCBI taxonomy): domain Eukaryota; kingdom Metazoa; phylum Arthropoda; class Insecta; order Lepidoptera; family Hesperiidae; genus Agathymus; species Agathymus mariae. The sequence continues at coordinate 3,626 of DWPT01007622.1, read as the reverse complement.
AAAAACCACGATACGAACGCGTTACATTGTAGGCGTGGGAGTTATACATTTTCCCAGTTTAGTGAAGGTACGATTACCTATATTACTTGAACACTATAACAGGTTAGTACACTCAGAACCTGTGCAGTGTACACTATGAATTATTAATATATACGCAGTGTCTAAATACAATAACGGTTTAATAGACTTCGTACTATTAGGGGTTAGTATACGCAGAATCTGTACATTATGAATGGTTAATGCGTAAATACGCAGGACCCAAATTATTATTTACTAACTGCTTGGCAAAAGATCCAATCTAGTTTTATCTCCTATACTGTAGAACACATGATTTTTTATGTTACCAGCCGACAAAACAAACTATTTACATGATGGTAAGTGGTCTTCCTTAACTGTGATCTCGCTGTTAACTGGTTCTTTACCACTGTAACCGATAATTAGCTAGGTAGATAAAGAACCTTATACTTGAGAATCTTCATGATTAGGAAGGATGATGCACCTCTGAAAAGAGGAACTGAGATAATGTTCTATCAAAATCAATCTTGATCTTCATTTAGTTAAGATAATTTTAAATATTAATAAGTTCAGACATATTACTACCAAAGACTATATCGACAGTTTTTCTCAGGTGGAATCATGATCGATCCTTATCTTAATATTAAAAAAAAACCTAGAGCTGTTAGCTCGTCGACCGGTTAGCAGGATGCATGCACTACGACCAGGGGAGATTAGCTGGAACTCAAGGAGTCATAGAGACATTCGTACTTTAAAAAAGTACCTACAAATTTGTTATCCTACGCACCTGCAGATTCATATCTGAGCTGAGACTCAATAAAAATCTAGATAACATAGTATTTTATCTGGCATATCTGTGTTACTACCCTATAATGAATGGTGTGAGCGCTCACGTACCAATTGTTGACATGATATGTGTCAACGTTGTAAGTCACGTACGATTTAATCAATGATATCTATTGGCGGTATAAAACGTCGGCATTTACTCTTATAAAGCGGTAACGGGGTCGAATTTGCATATAGATTATTTTTTTTAATTTTAATGTGGGTAGACTTTGATAACATACAGACCTACAAGTGTTTTTTTATTTTTCCGTGTCAGTACTTGTATAACTAAAATGGTTGGACATATTTTGAATAAATTGAATAACTGGCAAACGAGCTCTATGATTGTAAGTGGTCAGCGAAGCCAATACTCACCCGTAACCTGAAAGACATTGCTAGCCAATGAAGTTGTGAAGCGGCTGTTAACAAGCTTTTTAATACTACAATCGAAATACTTACGAACATATACCGTCCATTGGGATTTATCTGGATGGTGCAGAGCCTATAAAAGATGAGACTTCACACGATTATCTGAACCCAACGTCGGTCATCATGATTCACCACGAACAAGGGGAGGTTCAACAACAACAAGAACAAGAGGAGGAAGCCACTTTATTAGTGCACTGTCAGTTACACAATCCAAAAGTACAAGTTACGCGGTAACTGTACTAATACTAAAGATGGTCATGTGTTTCTTGAAATTGGACATAGCATGTTCGATAACTTGGATGGCGCAGATCCCACTTAAGCCTTCTACAGCTGACCACATTTTCACACTGTCATTGTTAGCTTATTCTAAATATTAATTGAATGGAAACAAGTCCGTGATACCTCACACCGAACACGCTGGAAAACTTGATCTAATTTTGATGTGGTGTCTGTGGTCTATTAAGGTATATATTATATTAAAAGTTAGTAGATGTATCAGAAAAACATAAATAAATTAAAAGGCAACAGACGGTTAAGATGAATGATAGAGAAAACTTGTTACGTCAAAAGAAGCGTGTTGGGTTCGGGATTATTCATTGTGTGCCCAATGTATTTTTTCATTGACTTAGTAACTATTAAAGAAAATAGTCTACTGGTCAGTGGCTTATTGTGGAACAGTTACGATGAACTGATAAACGGGACATGTAGTACTATTGGTAAATTCCCTCCGAATTGAGGGTGGTGAGCAAGTCACCACTCTGAAGACCAGTAGACTATTTTCCTTATTAGTTCCTTTACGCACGACAGGATAACTTTCGGATGTATCAGAATGATGCAGTTAAGGATGGTCTCGAAGGAGCTTGTACGAGTTGCATCCGTGTAACCACGCAGGCTTTTCAAATTACCTGGTCTATTTACACTTGAAACACATAATAATAATAATAATATATTTATGTGCGGCTACATTGCACAAACAAATACCAAACGGGTTCACTGCTTGATTTAGATAAATTATTTGTGATGCAAATGTTAGTCCAGAAATGTGCAGCAATCTTTGCGAATCAAAACCTAACTACTTGCTCATGACCCGACTATTACCAATAAAGCAGAGTATGGTTAGAAAATAGACTACACGAAAACAACTTCATGCGGATCTTCTAAATCACAAAATATGGGAGTTACAAATTGTTAAGTACATAATGCCATCTAGAATACACGTGTTGATCACATCTGCCTGTGAAAATATACTCATGTTTCATAATAATAAAGATATGGCTTTGAGATTAAAATACGTACAATAAACGGATCTAAGTTGTTTCGCTATTCTATAACAAATAAACGATTATTTCTTGTAAAAAATTGTGGAATGTTCACCGTGGTGTATACACCGAAGTACACAAAAATACAGGCGTAATGTTGCGGAGTACTCTTTCTTACAAAGTATTACAACTCGCAGAGTGCCCTGAAACAAAGCGAAAATGAGGTTCCAATGCTTAAGTTCTCACTTAACCCGTTAATTACATGTATGCTAAGTATTTTTGGTTGGTTTTGAAATTGGATAACTTACGAAATTTGCCTCGAATAATGAGAGCAGCTTGTACGCTGCATTCACTCACAAAGAGTAAAATTAAAACTATGATTGACTATTCTGAGAAAATGCATATTACCTGACTTCTGACAAATTCAAGAACGTTGAAAGCTCTCAGGAATTCGATGTTCTGTTACCGAAACAAGTAATAATTAGCTCATAGTTTCCTAAATGTGAATAAATTAAAGGGGCGTAGTTTTATATGCTTGGAGGCAACCTTGATATAAGCAGATGAGCAGTGTAGAGCGTTCGGCTCAACATTCACCACCTAGGGGATTTTAACTTTCATGATCGGGTATCCTCATTATTATAAGTAGACACTTCCATCCCCGAGCATACAGTTAGTAACTCCACCCCAGCAGATCGGTTAAGGTAATAACAGAGGTGGAGGCCTCTATAGAAGATGAGGAACAGATTGTTCCTCGGGGGTGTTCGGGACTATGGTGTCGCGTGTCCGTAATAACTCACCTTATTATTATCACTATTAACCCATCGGAGGTAGGTATATGAATGGCATGGTGTACTATTTAATGGAATCCTTTACACTTGGATATAGTTATATTCATATTTGTGATTTCTATAAAACTATAAGGTGAGTCTTATGGTTGTGATTTCCTCACAGCAACGCTAGGTCAACAATCTCGTTACAAACATTTTGTATTTCGATAAACAATTCAATTTATTTCAGCATTTCGTATTTTTCTCTATTAAATTGAAATATCCCTTGAGGATCTATCGCTTAAGAAAGAAATTAAGGAAACACAACATC
>DWPT01007621.1:0-10687 GCA_018251895.1 Agathymus mariae mariae | reverse complement strand
GCCCATAATATGATAAACGGGCAACTCTTACTTTCTCCACAATCGGTGCTACTTTCAAGCTTCCTCTAACATACTCAATTCGTACTCTATCCATTTTTGTAATGCCACACATCCATCTCAACATTCGCATCTCCGCTGCATGCATCCGCCTTTCTTCCATTCTCTTCAAAGCATAGCATTCCGATCCATACATAACGACAGTTACGATTTTCCCCTTTAATTTAAGAGGTATCCATCCGGGAGTCGCATGTAGTACCCGTGACCTGCCGCCATTTCATCCACCCTGCATTGATTCGGCGATCCACAGCACGGTGTATATCGCCGTCGGCTTGTATTAGGGAACCGAGGTACCGGAAGGCCGTGCAAATTGGTAGAGCCACACCATTTAGTATAATAGGCACAAAACCAGAAAGACCACCAAAATCGCAGAACATATACTAGGTTTTGGTTCTGCTGATTTTCAAGCCAACACTTTCCAGTCTGTGCCATCACTTTTCCAGTCTGCATTGGACCTCGGCTCCATCTTCACCAACAAGAACAATGTCGTCGGCGAAGCAAACGTGGCGTCCATCGTACCTCGACCCGGCATGAAACCGAACTGGTTCCCCGTAATTTCACTCTCTTCTCGCAGTCGTCTCTCTATCACCCTTTCCCACACTTGCATACTATGTGACTTAAGCTTTATTCCCCGATAGTTGTCGCAGTCTTGCACATCACCCTTATTCAATATTTCTCACTCAATAAAGAATACAAAACTTGCATTTGCTATAATAATAATAGTTTATTGCCTCTTACATTACAAATTCTGACGCTTCCTTCTAACTGAGATGTGATGTGGGCGATGCAGGACAGGTTGACGACTCTAAACATGAAACAGGATTTATATAAATGAATAACTCTAATAGACATAACGTCTGCCCTTTGTAAAACCAAGTTATACTATGTTTCATACAATAAAGAAAAACTTGTCTTTTAAAAAGGTATATAAATTTCTATCGTCATTACTTGTGTTATCTAAACAAATACATATATATGAATATTCGGTACTGATAAGATAATATAAAAATAATTACACATTTGACAGACATTACTTGCATAACAAGGACTTCCAATTTTGCCGTCAAAAATAAGTAGAGAGTAAGGAATTTAATAAAGGCAGTGTAATATAACTCCGAGGTCGCTCAAATTGGAAATTAAGACGTTTTAGAGCACTCGCGTTTAGGGTTTTTGTGACATATTGCTGCTCTCGCAAATTCCAGTGGTCTGTTTTATCGTGGCGTTGCTAGTGCTTAGTTTATGCATGGCCATAACTAAGCTGGAAGAAGCTGTAGAGTTGTAATTTTGCATGACAAGTTATCGTGTCACTTAAGTAACATGTAATACTGATCACCAAAACAATGTTACAAAGATACAGTAATTGGGAGATTATATATATATATATATATATTGTTCCTTCAAGATATTTATCCAATTTGTCATAATAAAATTTTACTCATATAACCACAAACAAGCCTTCAGTTTGATAGTCAAAAACTTGATATATTCAATTTAACCTTATTCCTAATGATAACGTTATGAATATCATTCTTATAAACAAAAGTTTTAATGTACATATTTTAACTTGAGCTGAGATCGTTGTATACCGCGTATACATTGAGAACGTTAAACTTAGTTCTCAGGGATGCGGTTTCCTCAATAAGGCGTTTTTTGATAAAAATGGAAATATTTTATTTCAATTACTTATCGTAACTTGAAAAAGTTTTATGCTTGTAGGATTCAACTGAGGTATCTCAAGAGGGAGATCAATGTCTAAGCTTTATTGTTTTAACTGCAGTCTCGACAACTCCCCAACTCACACAAAACAAAGCCTAGCATTTCGGTCTTATGAGTAGCAATATAATCGTTTATCGTTATTATTATAGAGCTTATAAAGTGTAAACAAGGTTTGTATTCGATTTCAAATATAAAGCAACGAATCGATTGAATAATTATAACATTTTTGCCTAATAATTATTTAACAAAAGGTTACGTTTTACCGGGTAATACCGACACGCCAAATAACGTTAAACTTTTACAATCCGTGGTATAATTAACGACGTTAACAACGTGAGAATCCGATGAAGCATGGATAAAAAAAATGTAGCCGTAAGCTAAAAGAACTCTATTAAAATCCATGGCAAATGTAATTTGAAAAGCAATGTCATTTTTGACTTTAACAAATATATGTTGACGTTGCAAGGATGGCGAGAGAATGATTATCGAAATTCATAGGTATAGTTACAGCATGATTAGAAAAGAACAATAAAGAAGATTCCGCCATTTTATTTAACATTTTAGTACTTTAGATACCCGTAATTACAGTTCCAGTCTACTGAGCACATTGTGGTGAATCATGAGATTTCGTTCGGATCTGTTATGAAACTCGAGGCGAGTGATACGTCCATACTTTCCTACGTGACGGTCCTAGCCAGTGGAACCGAAAAAAAAGATGATGGTTGGAGAAACCTCTGGATAAATCTTCAGGATCAGATCACTGTAGTTCTTGCTGTTTATAATTATGGAACTTGCCGGTTTAATGGGCACTAAAGCCGTAGAGTAATATTATACCGTAAAACAAGTTAGTTTAAGAACTTCGTCGTGTATGTTTCCATCCTTGAGTTAGAGTCAAATGCCCATATTCATAGTGCGTTCTGCTAAACATCATTCTAGAAGTCTCTGAGCTCTGAACTACCCAGTTTAATTCCAACCGCAATCGTGCATGATTCCTTGTCTGAATACCTGGTTTCCAGAATTAACAGTGAAATATGTTTTAGTTAGCGTTATGATGCGTTTAGTTTTCTGGATGTTTATGAACGCCGATGACAATGGTTTGCTCTTTTATTGAAAACACTGTATTTGGACTAGTGCCGCTTACAAATGAGATATTGCGTGTCTTAGCATCGAAGAGGGCAAGATTCAAAATCCGGAAGTAATCCGATTGAATTTGATATCGATTATACTGGTCGAAGGTCGCAATACCATTTAATACTAACATGGAGAACAACTCAGGTTCAACTTTCATAACAATAAACACATGTCACCTGTATGAAACATAACATTTTTCACGTGATGGTGCAATCCATTAAGCGGCGCGGCAAAATCAATTAACCGGCCATACCACGTGATACTGCAGAATGGGTAAAACAACCATTTTGACGTAGCAATACCGTTAAGTGCATCATTTGCTACCGCGCACTGCGAACAACATACGACAACTTGCAAACTTACCCTCTTCAGATCTGTAGACCGTATTGTGAGCACAATAGAGCTAACTTCGCCTGATCATCGATGGCCCGATATGGACGGCGTCATCCATCATGTGCGAAGTACACAAACAGAACTATTTACGAAATGGGAAGTGTTTCAGTAATTAATTACAACTCGCGTCTAAACAAATTAAACTCTGTTACTGATGTGTTAAGTGCGTGGAATAGTTTTTGTAACACTTTTTAAAATGGTAATTAACAAGAAACCGTTTATAAACATTAATTCCTTTTGCGACAATGCACTTAAAATAAAGAAGTAAAGGAAAGCATACGGCATAATTGCATTTGATTCTCTCTTCATTTCAAAATGATGTTATTTAGTTAATTACGGAAATATAAATCTTATATTTAAAATGTAAATATATATTCTAAAAACCGACCTGAAATACCTTGTAACCTTAAAATGCCAACCAAGGAATTAAGTAATGTTATCAAATACAAAATTAATTTCTAGATATATAAAATAAATTGCCAATACTGGTACTGCCCCCCGTGATCTCCAAATTAGTTTTTATGCTTTGTCTGTAATTACCTGTAACAAAAATAAATCAACATTAACATCAATTCTAAAAGTATAATATAGTAATAATAATAAAAAGAACGTTTTTGTTTATAATGTGAATATGTTTTGTATGTTGATAGTATACTAGATGTCTATTCTATTGTACGAATAAAGAATAATAAGTTTATTATAGAAACAAGGAAAAATAATATTAGGCACTGCTGGTACTTAAAACAGAAAAGCCTGTGCATTAAGTACCAGCATGCTTCCGGTGGCTCAGTTGCAAGATTTGAATTACAACTAAATGTGAAACGGTGAACAAAAAATAATGGAAAAATAAAAACGATGAATCTTTATACTTTGTATCATTATTTAAACGATATAAGTTAATTTAAATCTCATTAAGAAAAATACCTCAAGTTGAAAGTTAATCATAAAACTACTTTGGTCTAACAAGTCGCACAAGAACAGTCCTTCAACTTGAGACCCGGCTAACGACACGTAATTGGTGACTCTTCTAAGAAATTAATGATAATGAACGTCAATTAGAAACCTGGCCAGTTAACGACGAAACGTACATTTCTTTGAACGCACATTATATTGCTCGTCGTACATGGGACGTGTAATATTACAAGAGTACTCGCCCATCGATGGAACGCTCGAAAATAATTGCAATTGTCTTTTATCGCATGAAATAGTCCCACGGGATTTTATTTCTTGTTTGTACTGTTATGTCGACTATATGGGACGTCATAACGGTGAGAAGAAACATCTTTAAGTCCATTGTAAGCTCATCGTCACGTAAAACAAAAGTAGCAGTCTAACTTTTATTCTTTTTTATTTCGATGTTCGTCGTGTTCTTATCGTGTACTTTGAGATAATGGGCCATTAAACGATTTGGATTGACAATATCTCGAAGGTTTTTCTTTTGGGTCACAGACTGAATATGCTGTTAAGACCATTACAATCCATTAATGGACATCCATTCACTCTGATATAATGTTTAATATACAATATATATGAAACAAATGCTCATAGATTTATTAGCATTGTTAACTTTTTTATGTTAAGAGCTGACAAACGAACAGACGAGCCATCTGATGGTAAGTGGTCACAGTCGCCCATGAACATTACAAAGACCAAAGGTAACACTGATGCGTTGTCGGCCAGGAAATGAGAGGGTAAGAAAGAAAATACTGACTCTCAAGCCCCCAGCAGGATTACGAGTCGTTTGGTGACTGATTCAAGCAAGAAGGTGGTAGGTAGCTAGCCAGGCAGGCTTCTCGGAAAAATAATAATACCAGTAATAATATTGATGACTTAATAATAATATTACTGATAATATAATCCTTCGCTTTAAAAACGATATGCGATAAGCTCACATAATATATTGACTTCAAATTAACACAACAAGATTCCTCATAAAACCAACGTGGCAGTGTTTTTAACTAGAAAATATCGAAAGAAAGCCGTACCGCGTCATTCTTTTTAATGTTTACTCAAAACAGTCTAACTCAACTAAGCCCTTACCAACTTTAGTAGACGAACTCTGTAAGTATTGGTTAACCTTGATTTAATACTGATGTCAGACGTGACTTCGCACTGCAACTGACCGGAGCGCGAAGTCAGAATTTGTTTTGACAATTTTTGTCAATCATGTGCTGGGTGACTATAACGTTTATTTACATAACACTGGCATTAAAAGTTACATCAATGAATTGATAAAAAACAAATATGTAATTAGCGTACAAATATTTATTGAAATTAAATAATAAATAAACATTGAGTTAATTAAAATATTTATTCTTGTCAATTATCAAATTCCGTGTAAGTGTTATGGTAGGTGTCTCGGTAGTAATCATCAATTCAATGAATGTTTAATCAAATAATGTACAAGATTCACGAGATCATGCGAGCAGGATAGTGAGGATGTCTGTTGGGTTTATTCATAACATACAAATTTAATAAAAATTGCAACAAAAACCAAGCGAGTAGATAAGCGAGGTCAAACTCCCACTGCGTAGCCACTATATTACTTTAACAGCAATTTTAAAGCAGTTGCTGCGAATTCTCCGCTTATTTGTCACAGGACGAAAAATATAACACTTGTTTTGGTTGCATTTGCGAATTTTAATTTTCTGTTTCCGCATAATACATTGAAGGAAACTTTATATTCATGTATTATGTTTTGTTATTATTGTTTTAATTTGTCACACAAAATCAGTGGTCGTATGAGAATTATTATGAGAGAAACACAAATATATATTTATAATAATTTCGAAAGGCATAGTTCCAATAAATAAAATAAATCATCCCCGCATTTCATCACCGAAATAATCTCCTCAAACACGAACAAAAATATTACAGTTCCATCATCCACACATATTTAGTTAATTGTAAAAGTTATGAAAATACAATTACAAAAGTACCCACGAATCCGGACCGGTGCGAATCCGGACATGAACAATTTTCATTTTGGTGATAAAGGGGTAACAAAGAGAAGTACTATAACGATTACAATAATTCTCATATAAAAGCAGGATATACCGTCACTAGGTCACAATAATTTTATTCAAAGTATTCATAAATTAAATTTAAAAGTAACAGATGTTCGAGGTTGACAATAGGACGGAGGTATAACTTACAGTGATAATTGAGTAATAAGATTGTTCATGAGAAATATAATATGTGTGTGCCAATGCAGTCTCTCGTTTTCTGTAGCATCCCTATATTATTTTTACTAGGTCCAAATCCAGAAACTTAAACTTACCAAAAACATATGCTCTATACTTACAAAGAATTTCTATATCTTTTCGGATGTATGAAATAAAATTATTTTTTATGTAAATTCTCGATAAAAATTTGCAAAATATGAACGGGACTATTTACATCGAGAACATAATAATCCTCAGTAATTCATTAATTATACCTGAATATTTTTTCATTGTTTCTTTTTATCACAAAATATACTGAATATATTCTATGCCATTTTACTGTCTGAAAGTCAACAAATCAACTTCTAAGTTATCATATGTATATTAAATGGATATCAGTCGTTTTAGGATATAAAGTTATAAATTAATTTGTAGTACGCCATCGTTCCCTCAATGGATAAGGTCTAGTCAATCTAATCTAATAATATACAGGATACTAAAACATTACGTTGAATTATAAATCCAATGAACTATCGTAATTTGGTCATGCACGCGCGGTGCACTAAGAAACACGTCATCAGAATTTTTTAATTAAAAAGAGGAATTATTTTGATGAATCATTAATTAAAATACGGTTTTTATTAACTTAGGGTCAGCGTCTTTGATCGTGTGACGAGTAAGTATAACATTATTTAGTTGCCATATACTTTGTCACCGATATTGTTTAAAACTCATTTGTATTCTGTCATATTTAAGAGAAATATTAGAAGAACTGGACTTATAATACGGCTTCGGAAATAAATGACATTGGCATATATGTATAGAAATATTTTTAAAGCATGAAAAGTTTATAAAACTAGGCGCGATGATACGTGACCATCGACTCATATAGGGAGTTTTTATTTTTATCTATCACTAGTCATGATTTATGGGTCAACGTCGAAGAAGAGTAGTTGGCCCACTTTCCTTTAGCTATAAAGCAATATGCGCTATATAAGTTTCTTCAATAGTATGCCGTAATTTGAAACATACTGCCATAGTTCAATGAAGGTATGTTGTTGGACTTAAACGTAATAATAATATTCGGCAGCCTATATGAGCAGATACCTCATGATGATCAGTCATCACCCATTGACGTTCACTAGAACGAGAATTTTGCCAACTCGTTACTGGCCAACAAATATGCGATGGATTTTCTTCTTAACTAGGGCTATAAATGTAAAACACAGTATAATTTGGGACACAGTGTTGAGCTTATTAAGCGTTACCACATTTTACGAGCACTCGCGGTTACAACGAGGGACCTGAAGTGTTAGCCACGTCTTGACTAGTGGAGTATGTTCGAGTAGGGGTGGCAAACTTGGACTCAAGAACCGAGGAAGCCACTTGAATTATAAATTTATTTGTATCAGGAGCAAATAGTTCTATACAGGTGTCTTAAAGAAAAGGATGCAAGTTTCAGAGCACATTGTAAGTAAATTTTATTATTAATCTAATTATTTTTCTGACTTAGAAGTCAGAAAAAGTCAACGTGTGATCACGAAACAGTTATAAGCTTCATAAATAGCATTTTTAATATGACTTGTCGACAAACGCACAGATTACTCACCTTAAATTAGTCAGTAAGTGTGTACTCTGTTAGTATTCACCGTCGCCCATGGACAACGGTAATAACTCAGGCATCTCCGATCCTATTCGAAAACGGAATGGAGACATAACGTTATCACTGGTTCTCCGACACTGCCACCGAATCACGTACAAAACATTTCACAGTCGATTTTGGAGGGTGGTACCTAAGTAGGAGGATAAAAATACCCTGCCACCATGTAAATACCGTCGGGATTAAAGCAACCTCCAACAGAGAGAGAGAGAGGTGTTCGTCATAGCCTCGTCCTTTGTTCTTCAGGGTAACCCAAGAGCAGGGGGCTAAGCTCGGGCTTCTGGTGGATGGAGACCTTACCCCAAAATTTCAATTCCAAGTTGTGTGTTCAATTTCAGCTATAATTTTATAATAGTTACGCACTTGCATTCAATGCGGGAAGCATTGCAGCAAAACGGAGGAGGTAGGTAATTTCTCCCCACGCACACCTTTTAACTAATCTAGAGAGAGCTCTTTAGGCTGTGGTTTTTAAGTACTTGCACTGACATTGAACGTACTGTATCACAATTTTGGTAATAATATTCGTGTTAAGTGTGTAATTTTCCGGCAACATCGAATTATGATCCCCTGGTGAGCCGTTTACTTTATAAGCGTACAATTACTTAAGTAATAAATTTTGTTTTTACTAAAACATTTTACTTAATGCTCAGTATCATGCAAATATGTGTTGTGGGAATCGACACCTATATATAGAATGGCAAATTTACTTGTCTTAATTTTATGTGAATTATTTCATAAATAAATTTAAGAATATTATTTCATAACTTGATTGGAATATTAGTATAACGACTATCAAATATCAAACGCTCGTAGGAAATAAGTAAGTAAAATCGGTTACTGCTCTCGTGCTTCATAAAGCACTTTATGCTTATGGGACCGGTTGTTGTCGTCAGATAACAGGCATTTTACCATGTTGGATAGCCTCCGTAGCAGCACAAGAACTTCCCCAATATTTGGGTTGCGGACTGACATTTTAATTATTCTGCAGTGGAGTATTCCCTGCAATGGGACGTTAATGGATAAAAGCCATAATGAGTATAGATGCTTTATTAATTTGGACCAATTTACTTAAAAATCTGATTATTCTTGAGTTTGTCTATGAACACCCAAAAAAATAGATTTTTCGACAAAACTTTATGTGTACGAATGCAATCAGTTAAGGCAAATAAGGAAATTTCAGTAGCGAGAAGTTAGAAAAAGGTTAAGGTAAATCAAAACCCTAGTATATTGATATCTGAAGCTTTTAGTGACAATTAAAACGTTTATCAAGATGGCCGGTTCATGTTATCATTTACTTTATTTGGCAGATAAGAACTGCATACTAACTGATATTTGAAGCTTCTACATATAAATAAAATAAATATTAACACAAAACAAAGCTGTTACTTATGCCTGTGTTAGTTTACTTAAGGTACGCATTCTACGCGTTCTTAACATTTGCCATAACAACGTGAGAATATTAAAAAAATAAGACTCATTTTGGTATATAAAAAAGCACAGAATTAGTTTTAAAATTGATCAGGTCATCTTCAATTCGATTTTACATATACATAAATTATTAGCCTCGACAAAACGAATATATAGCGTAAATGAAAAGCTTTAAACTCATACTATTAGATATCACAACGTAAGATAGTAGTCTAAATATAAGTCGATAAGTTATTATATTACGTACATCAAAACGGTAGGACTATAATGATTATATTAAGATCGTGATAAATTCTTCCGTGCCTCAGAGTATACGCAAAGCAATCTATCACGTTCGTGTTACATCAGCTGGTTCAATTCTTCCGACAGTTAGTTACCCATTCACCCGTGCTTCAATTAATCTATTTTATGCATAGTTTTGAATTGATGGAACGGGGATTACGGCGACACATTCATTTTTACATACATTTTTTGGCTTTCATAGAATTACAAATCGAATCCTAGACAATTATCACGAAGAGATACAGATGACTGATAATTATACTATTCAATAAACATATTTTTCATTGCAGCTATAACAAATGGTTGTAATTTTCAAAAAAAAAAATGTATTTCACGGGCTTTATAGAAGTAAACAAGTTAATAGCAAAAATCTTTCATCTGATTACAGATTACCATAAGGACATGGATGTGTACAAGAAAAGTTTCATGATTCTTTTAATTTTTTGATACACACTTAAAGCTATAAACATTATTTTGCAAAATTAGTTTTTAAACGGTAAAGTCGTAAACCTGAAGCTTTCAGGGCGATTAAAAGTGATTACTCGCGAAGTGCGCGGTTACAAACGGTTGCAGCTATCAAAAAGCATTTCATATACCGTGACTGCTTCTGACGCCTATGATTTTCTGCACAGGGTTGACACATTAAAAATTATGCCATATTAAAATATTTAGACAAGTACAAGTTGAGTACTAGACATACAATATAACATTATAAATACATATCTATAACACATTAATCTTCCTTAAGTGTTGCTTAAGTAAAAGTAAGTAACACGTTTTTTAAATATCGAGAATGTTTCAAAATTTCATACAGTGAGAGGCAACGAGCGCCATAAGCTAACCGTCAGACCTAGAT
>DWPT01007620.1:0-10688 GCA_018251895.1 Agathymus mariae mariae | reverse complement strand
TGAGGGCGGGTCGGTATAAAGTATAAAATAGCGTTTCAGTGATACGGAATCTAAACTGAGCACTAAAATGCGTGTTATCGTTAGATAGCAGCAATCTAGTAATTTTTAGGCCTCATAATAAATTGCGGCCGTTGATATAATTGTAATCCTAAAAAAAATATACGACAAAGAATGCTGAAAATTCTTATTTTATTTTAAATTCTCCGAACAAAGTATGATAAAAACGAATTTAATAAAGACTATCTACGAGTAAATTCCGTGTCCAGCACAGAGCGGGAAAAGATAAGTGTTAATTTTTTTTATCGATCTCTACTGGTGCGAGGTCGAGTGTACTTTGTGATCAGTTTCTTCCACCATACGTGCAGTATTAAATATTTTTTAACTTATTTGATTATACATAATTATCATTATTAAATGAGCATTTACAAGAGTTACCTTCAATTATAACATAGTCTACTTATTTTAATGAAACTTATCTGTTCCTTTAATTCTCTATACGTACTCCGAGTTCAGTTATATTGCTTGGATAATTTTGGAAACTTCAGCAGAACGAGAAATAAGGTACTTACTCTTCTTTTCTTATAAAAATTGCTTACGAGCAAAAGAGACGAATGCGATTTATAAATTATTTTTTTGAACTCTTATTTTTTATACTTGTCTGGGATGGTTTATACTGTTTGGCAATCTTGCTGGCATCATGGTCAAACATCTTCACGAGCAGATAATTGGTAATACGAGCAGAGTAACGTGTGAAAGGTCCTAGTAGTCCTAGTGCCTCCAGCACGGTTGAAACACAAGTGAGGCTTGCTATAGCGCCTGTCCCTTGGCTAGGCTCTGCTGTAGCGCGAGTTGCTGAGTGTTGAGTCAAAGCGACGGTGCTGCCAACACTCAGGTCACGTGCCGCGTTTCATTCATCAACAGTATAGACGACTATTTCCGTAATACTCGTAAATCTATGTTGCGTGTGAAAATTTGAAGCAAGAACTAAAGCTCGTACATCAAACGAATTAATCGTTAACATTATCCGATTAGTTTCGATGCAACGTGTGCTTAAAGCCAAATTTACCCACAAATGAGAACCGGCATGTATTCTACAAAAAGATAAGAAAAAAGGTGAGGCAACAGACATAATGCTGTAAATTTATTACGGACAAAACCCACGTGAACTCATATTCCCATTAAGCAGACAGCAAATCTAGACACGAACTGTCAGGTGTGTTATGTCACGCGCCTATTATCTCGACGTCGAGTGATCTATTTATCATTTGTTCCCTTGTAGAAGGACATTTTAGCTAATGTTTACCCAAAATTTCAGCATATTTTGTTGGACGGTTATTTGATTATCATTTAAAACAGACTTTTGTGACAATATCTCCAAAAACGTCATGGAATTTTAATTTAATAACTGTATAGTAGCGACATCTGCCATCGAATCATCATATTTGTTTCGTTTATTATGGTGAAATCATTGAAAATACTACATAATATTTTAGTTTTAAGTTTAACCTGTAGAGGTAAATGACTATTAATTTAAAGTTTTTATTACATCTTTAAACATTGTTAACTATAAATAAATAAATAAATTGACATAATTCTACATAACATAAAAATAAATGTAACATAATATGTAGAGAATGCGGTGTGGTAGTTTTTCCTAATAGCATAAAAATCTATTAAACCGACTTGTGTCTTTGTCGGTATCTAAAGGCCACGACAGTTGAACTAATGGACTTCATAACATAGTGATAATCGGATTATAAGGATTCATCCATTCTCTAGTATTAATTAGTCTATATTTGTATTTGTAAAAAACAAGAATAAAATTGTGTTCTTGTAAGGTTGTTTGTAATGCAATGAACTAAAAAACTACGGAACCGATTTTTAAAAAATGTTTAACCTATCAATCTATCCAATGTAGCTTACATTATCAACAGTAACATGGGTCATATTTTGTTTATAATAAATTAAGATATCCACGATAATTGCAAATATCTTTCGCAGGCGTAGACGTGAAGGGGATTTGCAAGTAAGATATATTAAAATAACTTAATCTAACTGCAGTTCAGTATATTCTATTGAAGGTAACAGTGGAAACCAGAAAAATAATAAAAAATATAATATTTTTTTAAGTTCAGACCATACGAAAATCTCATTACCCAAGCCCGTGACACCGACCGGCCGTTGCGTCACGTTTCTCTCTGCCATGTCACTCATCCCATGACGTTTGACTTTGAGTAATCTTTCATTCAACTCTATTTTCCTAATTTGGCTTCGGTAAATATGATCTTTACATCGCAAATATTAACCGTTTAAAACAGTTGGTATAAATTGTTATTATCAAGCATTTCATAAATTTTTGATTTCCATTCGTATTGTTTAGGTTATTAAATAAAAAAATCTTCTTCTTTCTAAGCATTCAAATGTTTTTATTATTATTTTTGCATAAATAGTCGACCAACGAGCAGAAGTGCCACCCGATGATATTAGTATCTCTGATGCGTTGTTGGCCAAGAAAGAAGAAGATAGAACGAATGTACTGGCTGACTACTCAAGGCCTCAGCCGGAACACGAGTCGTTTCACGACTGATTTAATTTTGTTGTTAATATCACATGCAAAACCATGAAGTAGTGTTTGAAATTATCACGTGTAGGTAGTCTCTTTGTTATACGTATATATGTCGTCGGTATTGAGGTATATTCAAACATTATTATACGTAATTGTGTATCTAATTCTATTCCAAGGCTTTAAGGTAGTTGCAAGGTTCGAGTGAAAAAAAAAATACTGCAGCGCTCGTAGCTAGCTGCCTTGTGTAAGTAAATAAACAAGAAATGGAAACCGCTTGTGGCAAAATTTCTTAAATATTTTCTAGCTTGTTTGTTTAACATGTTTTAAGATCTTATAATTTAATTGAATTGAAAAAAGAAGAAAAGAAAAGTAACATATTTCGATCTGAATCTCTGTTTTAGTGGTGCAAGAAATGTATTCCCCGAAGACTCACAAGACAGTAGCAAAAGGTTCAATGCTCAAGGAAATATCAATAAGCATTCCAATTAGTGATATTATATAATTTTTCAAGATCGGAAATATGCAAAAAAATTAGTTCTAGCATATTATGATTTTATAGCTCTTGAGAACCACATTGCAAAGATATCAATTATAATCGCTCGATCGACAAGACTAAGGATCCACTTTTACATGTCAGATATTACCGTCTTTATGTTTGCTTGTTGGGCTGTGGTCAGCCATCAAACCCCTAACTGATCTCGAAGTTGCTTGACCAAGCTAAGCAACTTCTTAGGCATACAGAAATGTGTAATTGCAAATCCTACTAGTATCAATAATACTTTATTTCTATACAGATCAATGTCAAATCCTCAATGACTAAAATTATAAAAAAAATCCTACACATCATTACGTCAGTCAAGTTACGTCAAGAAAATCATGTCCAAAATTTAAGTGTATTTACGGCATAATAACAACGAAATATAGGTATTAACAGAAGCGGCAACTTACAAAGTAGGCAAGATGAAGTGCTCCATGAACATGGACAAACTCCCAACAGTCATCAGTTGCTGCTTTTGTTGTTTTCTGCGCGCTGGTACCGTCATGATAGCCATATTTTCCTTTGTAAGTATGCCGGAACAGTGAACGCATGTGTATTGAAATACTACACTCGCTGTTTCTCCGTAATGGGGTTGGTAAATTGCAATTACGCGTCGAGAAATAAGTCATCCGTTAATTAAGCATTTATTATGACGTGCGCTAGTCTTTTATGGTACTAAATGGTTATTTGTTACGTTCGTTAATGTTACCATAACATACATTTTACCTTGATTATGAAGGTCATATATTTTTTTTTGAATTTCTGGCTAGGTGTGGCTCGATGCCTAATGGTTAACAATATGGTGCCTATTGACATTGTGAAAGGCAGGCATCGGTGTGTTTCTGAGAATGCAAAATATTATGCAAGCTCAATATTATATTTTGTATTTTTTCTTTAAACTTAATCGTGCTATTTGGCATGATCACAACTGTTATCCTATAACCGAGTTAGGAGATATCGGAATTTAATTATTTTTTATAATATTTATAATAAAATTACTGAATGTATCCTAAATTTCCAATTCAATCCAACTTATGCTAAATAGTTAACAAAACAATACGGTAATGTAATCATTGTTATAAAACATAAAGTTTCCTAACTTCGGACGGTTGACACATGAACATATTTAAGAAAAAAGCCACAGACATAGTGAGATTTTTTTACTTTGGGATATTGCAACATTAGGTTCTTCATAAAAGACACATAAAAACTAATTCACCACAGTTTTTCAAATGTACAGTTTTCAATGCTTCTTTAACTTTTCATAAATTTAACCTTAATATACGTTTTTGTTCAAGCTTTCTCTACAGAATCAGTACGTACAGAATTCGTGAACCGAATAAATAAAATTCATGAATAACTTATACTTCCCACGGAAATAAGAAACGTGCAGGCACTCCCCGAGTTTAAAATAAATTATATCTTTGGATGTTAAAGTTTTTGGGTATATAATATATAGACTTCATATTATTTATTTATATTTTAATAATATTATTCTTACTTTGACAGCTCAGTGTCCCGAGCATTCGAATTGTACGCATTGCTAAGTTGCGAAATTTATTTATTGATTATTTACAAAATCAAATGCCTTATCATTATTCCTTATTGATTTCAAATGCCTAAATGCCCCATCGCTTGGCCCCGGTCTTCTTGGGGAAATTATCAATAAGGCGTTCATAAAAAATTACCTCACTTTTGCTTATTTGTTAGGTATTAATATAAAAGTAATTCTATTACTTCGCGGAAATTCATTGTTATTAAGTTAGTATTAATTTACTTTGCAACAATCCGCAAGCACAATGTATGATTGTATATATTTCTATACATGCATAGAACCTCCCTCCCTCCCACAAAGGAAAATATGCATTTATGATAAATAAAAATAAAAGGGTTCTCTCTACGTTTCGGAGCGAGACGTGTTGGTGGCTATATGTATATTGGTATATACTTTTATTTATCATAAATGCATGTTTTCCTTTGTGGGCGGGCGGGAAGTTCTATTCATGTATAGAAGTATCATACATCATACATTGTGCTAGCGGGTTGTTCCAAAGTAAATTAGTATTAATGAATATAAATAATTCTTCTTATTATTTATGTGTAACGTTATTGTGTTTTTCATCGATATTTCGACATAATCACGTCACGGCAATACCATGGATGAATCGAAATACCAGAAAATGTATAGTGTCCGCGTTGATATAAGTTTAAAACAATGAATATTTCTTCTATACTTCAAGGATTTATTTCTCATCAGATGGTGGGACTATTCTTCGCACCGAACGTATCCCAGTCTAAAGGCGCGTGGGACATGAGTCCGGTGTTGGCCAGCTACAGCTTGGCGACTGAGAGCACAGTGCAAGTGGCGTTAGGTGCTATGTCAATTATGCTGTGCGCCATTAGTGTTTTGTTGCTGGTAGGCGCATGTTGTGTAAGTAAGGATCCCTTGACCATCAATTGTATTAGTGCAGTGTAAGAATGTGATGATTTATTAAAGGTGTTTGGCGCAGGGTAACTGCAAGAATGTATTTAACGCAGGCCGAATTCATTTTCTATTATGAGACGATCATTTAGATATTGTTTTTTATGTGAATAGCCGCCTATATTTTTCTTCGCTTACGTGGATGGCCCTACGACACAGACGCTAGCGTACTATTAATTCTCATAAACATCCTGTTTTTTAAATATGCCAGTTGACGATCGGGGAGTCCTGAAACGCTGCATCTCCCGCACAATATGTCAGGGAGAAGGGAGCGAATGACAACAGAGCTACACGGGAACGCAATCCCAGAGTATAAGCTCAATCAATCAATCCCTGTTGCCCTGTTCATTGTATTTTTTTTATTAAGTTGTAATGTAAGTGGCAATAAACGATTTTTTATTATTATTATTATTAGCCCATTGAATATTATTTGGATCATTGTATATAAGATGGATCAAAGCCTAGAATATTTCTCATTTCGGGAATGGATCTGTTTCAACTGAGTTTTCCAGAACAATCAGAGGCCAGCCTTCAAGAGCATAACGATGACCACTCACCTGAGTGCCTGCATACGTATGCAGGTTTCCTCACGATGTTTTCCTTCATCGAAGCAAGTGATAATTCATTTGTAATACGCATGATTTGATAAAGAGACTAGTGCAGAACTTTACATATATACACTGTAAACAATGGTATGTCCTTACACCATGTATGAATGAACAATTAATAAAGATATCCTATCGTGAACAGAACCTGCCGATCCTCATCGAAGTGTATCAGTGGGGCGCATTGGTGTACTCGGCCACGGTCTCCCTAATGTTCCTGATCCTCGCCACGTTCTGTTTCTTCGTCCCCCATCACAGCTACCTCGCTGGGGGTCTGCTGATCGTGCTTGTTGTATGTAATCTGTTATGTAAGTACATCTCTCGATATATACAAGGTCGTTGTCTACCACAAATGACGTTCTCTATCGAAAACTGTAATAGTCTATTAAGAGACCAAAGCTTTACGTTTACTGAAGCTTTGTATGTCCAGATTAAGAGGCCAATACTTTACGGTTTACTCGACAATATAAGTTCTGATTGAGAGACCAAAGCCATATAATCATCTAGCATTGTAAAAAGTTTAGATTAAGAGATCAAAGCATTAGTGAGTAAAAATTGTATAATACAGTATTTCTGTTTACAGTGACTACGTATTTTATACTCGTGGTGAACAGTCTTCGGGTGTCGCTCAAGTTTTTGTCACAACACGAGGATCTGACTATCTGATGAAGTGTACGTTACAGCATAGTGACGTTGAGCCCACTAAGTACGAGTTACTTGTAATGTTGGTACCTGATTATATTGTTTATGTACTGAGTGGTTTTAATACTAAGTATTTTTAGATAACTATTATTTGAACTCCTTAAAAGCGACTATTGCGGGACTTTATGAATCACGATAACATAAATGTATAAAGTAATTTTGGAAACGTTTCAATTCTAATTAATTCTCCATCACGTTATTTTAGAATAAATTTACCAATTCTCCTCCAAGATGTATTATAACAGCGAGACGAAGCATAGTCTAGACCTGCTCAAATATCCGAAGTCTTTATCTAATGGGTTGAGGCAAGTAAAAGTAAGAGTGACAGAAAAATAGAACACAAATCGTTTAAATATAAATCCAAAGATTTGGAGATTTCGGGTAAAATTTCCTTGATCTCGATATTATATTGACTTTGATTGGTAAATTTTGGGTGTATGAGATAAAATTAACGCAATACTATGTAAAAGGTACGGCACGATTACCAGCGGCTGAGGTTTTTGATTTTACTAAGCAGTTTTCCCTGTTAAGCCTCGTACTTGCATTCGAATCCTGGCTAGGTTAGATGTAACTGCAGTGGGTAAATCTGACAAAAGAAAGACAAAAGATAAGATGACTGACGCGAAAACAAATTAAAGGGTACAAGTAGGTTCTAGAGAGTACCAGTAAGGTAATACAATACGGGCACTTCGCTTCTTTCTTGGTTGGCGAGCCTTTGGTTTTACAGGGGTTCTAAGTGCTTAGGTAACCCCGACCAATTCGTCTTTTTTGAGAATCTGTCCTTAATCGTATAAAGGTTACCATCAAGTGGCTCGTCTGCGCTCTTCTTTGACATTGACATAAGAGGTGCAATCGGAAAAAAATATATATAATAAATTAAATTGCTAACCATATGAGCCTTGTTGTACAACTTGTTGTTATATATATGATACAATTATTCTCATGCAGTTCTATTAAATGTTTGTATTAAAGCTTTTCGATGTTTTCTTGAAAGATAAATAAAGGCATGAATAAAGAGGTACGTTCTGACTGCCGCCCAACCTTACTAAATTATTCCGTTTCAAGGGTTTTCGATATTTGCGTGTTTACTTGACAATTCGGTTGTAAAATATAAAGTATGTTATCTATCAAAAGATATGCTATGCTCCTTTTGATTTTATCCAAGTTGAATTATAAATCTTGTTTTAAACTCATAAAAAAATGCAATGTTCTACATCTTTATATACATATATTTGTGTGCGTGTGTATGACACTGAACTCCTAAACGACTGGACCGATTGTGATGAATTTTTTTGTGTGTGTTCAAGGGGATTTAAGAATGGCTTAAATTCACAATTTGGTCCAGTGGAAATTGTTTTTTTTAATGGAGTTTTTCCACTGAAAATTTTCGAATTAAAGACGTGTGTACAAGACAGCGTCTGTCGGGTCCGATAGTTAATTTATAACTTTTTTGATGGGCTGATTACAATTATTTAATAAATTGATATATTACTAATTCATACAACGAGAAAACCCAGTCCGAAAACTATGCAGGTGCTATTTTAAGCGTAAATCGTAGTTTTTCTGAAGGGTGGTTTGTTAATTTCATAATAAAGTTGGAATTCAACGCTTCCCGGCTGAGCAGAAGATAATTTTGAGGAATTGAAGCGGGAATAGAAAAAAATGTTAGATGATCTAAAGATCTGAATATTTAAGAGCTCGTAAATAAAAAAAAAACAACTCTAAAAGGGTCACTCTCGTATCTGTCTGTCCCTGTGTTACAAGCGGCGTTCTTCTAAAAGGAAAATTAAGTACACATTGTTTACATTCCCAAATTAATTTATGCCGTATTAGGGCGGCCTAGAATATTATCCTCAATCCCACACTGGCAGAACAGGGTGTCGTAAGAGGCGAGAAGGCAGCCTGTTAAGTGGTAGGGCTTCGTGTAAGGATTATATTATCATTATTATTGTTAAGTCCTTAATATCATTATTGTATTATTATCTTTTCGTGAAGCCTGCTCGGCTAGCTACCACCCTCCTGCTTGAGTCATCCGCCAAATGATTCGTCGTGTTCCAGCTGGGGGCTTGAGAGTCAGTTCTTTCTTTCTTTCTTTTTCCTTGGAACGTATTAGGGATGCCTATTTTATTACTCATGCCCGTGGGCGACGGTGATCACTCACATCACATGGGTCATCTGCTCGTCACATAAAAATTAATACGCTTCAGAAAAGTAACAACACTATATTACAATAATAAATATAGTACAACTTATAATTAGTAGAATTAAAGTGTAACATCAAATAAATTTACTTATATACTCTCCGATCCGTGCTGCCCTCTATTTAACTCGAGGGCAATATTAACTATAAGTTATGAGAAAGAGGCTACGGTTAAATTATTTAATATTTGGTATTTGAAAAAGTGTACAAATATATATTTGTATGTTAGGTCTCACGTAGGTATTTTATTACCAGCTCTGCAAGAAATAAATGTTGGCTCCGTTATTAAAATTTGCTCGCATATATCACTTACAGCCTAGCTATAGCTATATATAGCTAAGTTTCTTTTTGATCATCAAAATAACGAAGGAAACTTGAGACAAGACACAAGTGCTATTTAAACAATTAATAAATAACACACCTCACACGCTTTTTTTAACTCAATTTTATGTGTAATTCATAATTTCTGTTTATGTATATCTGCCCGTGTTATGAATATGCTGTTTAGTTCCGCCTCTGCATTAATTTTTTAGATTTATTTTAAGTAATTTGACAATTGTTTTTCAAGTTCTGCATTTCTCTTTTATCTTGGTTTATTTGTGTAGATAATGTTGTGGTAGTGATATTTGTTAATGTATTTAATCCAAGTACCGTGACGCCACCTTAAGGTCCCTGCGGAAGACCAGCGCTGGTTGTTTTCGAACTTCCAGCTTAATGCTGAGCAGGGTCTCTTTTGTCATGTGCACGCAAACGGAATTAAATATAAGACATTTTATGAATGTTTTCAACTACAAATACAAATGTATTTGTATGGGTTTCTTATAATAAAACATTCTTCTTTTTCTTCTTCTGTTGTCGGTCGATAGCTTAATTATAATTTTTGTATCGTAGTAATTCTCGATTCGGAATACAAGCTCAGATCGGCAGGTGATATTGACTTAGAGAAGACTGCAAACAGGTTGAATAATTTAAAACTATTTGGTTTTGAATTTTGTAAATACTCTGGTTCTCAGGTTTTGTCGATAAAAAGTTCCAGGTTTGATGATGATTTGTTTTGGGAAAATGTCTTATTGATAATCTGTATTTATGTGAATGAAGGTACAAGTGAACAACAGGAGGGACCTGTGCCATAACCTTGACTGGTGCTCGACAGGTTGTACAAGCCAAGCACGTAAGCATAGATTTAAACATGAATACAACCCTAAATAACTTTGAAATAATAAATTCATATTATGTTGTACACGTAAAACATACCTACCTACCATCTATGGACATAATAGACTCCATAGCCAAGTTGATAGTGATCCCATCGAATATGGAATCCCGGATTGGTTTCCCGAGCAAACGTATAAGTGACAGAAAAATGTTTGCTCTCGGGTCATGGGTGTATTTAATCATTTACATTTGAAATAGCGCTGTCATAATAAATTATTTAAAAATATTCATTACTCAAGTAAATAACCATTTCAAATATAATTAGAAA
The DNA here is from genome assembly GCA_018251895.1 of Agathymus mariae mariae. NCBI lineage: Eukaryota > Metazoa > Arthropoda > Insecta > Lepidoptera > Hesperiidae > Agathymus > Agathymus mariae. Next base: position 112 of record DWPT01007620.1, on the reverse strand, counting down.
TGATTAAAGTTTTTAATTGGTTAGTATACAAATGCGACTTCGTTTTTTAAATAATCAAAGGATACCGCTAGGCTTTGCTCGAAGATAATGAAGTTTGTTTAGCGAGGTTGCT
>DWPT01007619.1:0-10688 GCA_018251895.1 Agathymus mariae mariae | reverse complement strand
CCGTCACCGTCACCGAAACTATCGGATATCCAACATAAAAATATATCCGTAACCGTAACCGACTCCGATAAAAACGTTTCGGATAATTTCAGATAGCGGCAGAGTCTGAATAAAATACGTTGTGACAGATTTTCGCCGTCCGAGCCGATACACTAGTCGCATTGTTCTCAATTTAGACAATTTTTATCATTTAATTTGTTTTTCTGTGATTATAATACCACATAATACCTAGAAATAAAGTCAAACTTTGTAAATACTATATTTTTTTTCCAAGTCGTAAATCATCTAATATCCGTAACCGAAATTATCCGAAACCATCGAATTATCCGAAATCATTTCATATCCGTAACGGTAACCTAAAACAAATATTATTCATATATCCGTATCCTTATCTACATCCGAAATTTCATATAAATATATAACATCCCTAATATATTTACCATTACTAGGAATTGCCGCGCTCACTTCTGAGTCTTTTAAAGTGTGAAGTATAGTCAGATTCCTTTAGGAGTTGAATGGCTGGCAGCTAGTAGTTCGATTTCATAAGCGTTTCAGTGTTTCGGCATGATTAACACTCCATGTAATTGTTCCGCTTCATTGGTTAAGCCTTTGGGCGAGAATTCGATACTGTTATTGATCGCCCAGCCCTGCCAAAGCCGAACCGCGACGGCATTTTTAAGTGAGAATTTTTTATCTTCTAAGTGATGGGTGATGTTATTTTTTTAGCTCCTGGTCGCTCTTCAGCGTTGTGAGGAACGACTCAAACAGGACGACCATTTCGTTGGTGCTATCAGTACGGGCTGTCTGCTACACCAGTAACAACGCGGCATGTTTATTATACGCCATTTTTGACGACCGACACCGGCTCGGAAGGCGCTGGCACCTAGTCGTTGCAGTCGTATGACCATAAGTAGGTACAGTGTTTATAAACAGATGTTTGATTGATTTAAATTGTCTATGGTGTATATAAATTGTCTATTGTCTGCACTGTGTAGTATATGGGCTAGGTACTTGCAGATAAATGGGTATTTGATTTAATTTTTCCCTGATGAGAACTGACCCAATATTTCTGTTGTATTTATTTTTCAACCACTGATAACTCATGCATATAGTACGTGTTCGACCAAACCAATTATTGTTTATTAGTGACTATAACAAGGCCAGATCTGTTGTATACAGAAAGACCCACATTTATGTTTACAAGATACAATTTGGTTGGTTTATGCAAATGAAAGGCAAAATTTCATTTCAGTAGTAGTAGAGATGTAAAATAATTATGCATTTTAATTTGTATGTCTGCTTCTGTACTCAAATATAAACGAAGGTCGACTACAATCCATAACCACAAAGTATTGATCAGTAAAGATATGCTGTGAGCCGTAGTGCATACTGGGGTAGGGAGAAAGGTACTCCTGTGTAGAGTACTACTGGTACCGCTCTAATGTGGTTATCTTATCGAAGGCTTAGTGTACTTGGGTTTTTGAAATCAAGTTGAAATACAACAGGCAAATATTGCGTTGAGTAAACGTATTAATGCGGTGGACAAAACGCACTGTTCAACAAAATCATCTCATTCATTGGATGAAGAACACAACTAAGATTATATCATGTTTTTTATTCAATATTCAATTTGTTTGTTGCATTCCAAATTAAAGACAAACTATTACGTGTTTTATTCCACCGTTAGGCATCGCAGGTGAGACGCTATGATCACCATAACACATGTGTTAAAACTATTGTTATAATAAAATATGTGTTCTTGAAATTTAAATTTAAGATTCAAAACGATATTACTTTTTTGCCTTCATTTCCTTTTCTTAACCAATTTTTATTTTTCTTTTTCTAAACATATTTTTAAATATACTTTGAGATAACCTTATTATACGAGTAGTTACTCATAGATATTTTCGATCTTAGTTCACTATATAGGACTTTATATTTCAATAACGCTAATACATGACTGTCCCACTGCTGGGCTTCGGTGTCAATGACACGTGAAGGTCACAGTCTACCACATTTTATACATTGAAGAAGATTAAGACAACTCTCCAGTATACCGGTTTGTTTCATGTGTTCCTTCACCGCAGCAAGTAATAATAAATTTTAAAATACTTACCTAAATTAAAAACATAGACATCCTCACAATATTGAAACTCGCGTTGCCCGTGCGTTAGATCAAAGTTCAAACTACATAACTAGCACTGTTATTAGTCGCTAAATATATAGTTATAAATATACGACGGGGAATAGTTGGCTTTTAAATCGCAGGCAAACAAATATCAATTAAATATTGAATTTACTATAAAGCTTGTATTTTGATAATTGATATTGATAAAACTATAATATTGTATAAGACGTATTAAAACCAGCGCGTGATATAAAATTTGTACTTCACGTAAGTGTCAGGTTAAGCGAAATAAGATAGCGAGAAATGAAATAAAAAGTGAAGATTGGCATCAGGAACTTTTACCGCGAAGGGCTCGGGTACGGAGAGCGTGTTAAAAATACCTACTCAGCGTAACTATACAGAACAACAAACTTGTGTTATTTCCGAATCCGACTTATATGTGATCTGGAGTTTAGTACTGTTCACTCCCACCAATTACAACGTAGGGTCCTCGATCAACTATACTACCTGCTACTACTACTATCGTCATTGTTGATTTATACTCTCCTTACAATCCTTCCTTCAAACCCAGCTGAAATTCCCAACGAATTGAAATCTGCGCTACTAAAAACGTTTAATCAGTCGGATGAATCGATTCCAAGTGAACTTACCGATCGCAATGAATTCGTATCGTGCAAAATTCTACTCGGCTCACAACCCGATCTCGCCGGAATAAGCTCCCAGCTCGCAATTAAACGCACGCTACGCCGCATGAGGCATTAACAGCTCATTTGTGTATGCAAATACCGCCATATCGACATATTCGAAAACGAAACCGATTATATTTAACGTTTTAATTAGTCGACTGGTTTATCTTTGCGCCACATCGCCGCACACCCTTACATCGTAAATAAGACCGATCGTTTGAAACGTACGTGACTCATAAAGTATTTAACAGATAACTTGAGTAAATAAAAACATGTTAATGACCATGTCGCATAGAGATGATAAAGCCGTTTGCATACTGGTGCGGTTATGGTTATAAACCGCTTCACAGGCGGTAACGAGTGGTTGACAGTCGTGGAGTTTCAGCTACTGCTGCTATTTACTTTTAAAATATGCTTAACGAATGAACATTTGAAAGTTATTTCTAAAAGCTAATTTTGATTAAGAGTTTTCCGCGATTTGCAAATAGGTGTTGTTTTACACGCAGGTGTAATCTGCCCACAATTTTAGAAACTCCTAATCTGATAGGTGCAGCGGCACTGGCGCATCTAAACTCATTCCGAATTCAAATCGAAATTACCTTCGTGCTCTGTTTATCGACCGAAACCTTGCAGGTAGTGCAAGTATTTTATTCCCACCAATAAAAAATGTTTACCTCGTTGTGTATAGACGCGTATCCAGAATTAATCTGACAGGTGCTCTGTGGAAACAGGTTTCCATATGAATTTGATATGTGACATCGAAGCGATCGTAGAGAGTGCGGCTCGTAAAGTTTAATTCGACACATAAATTATCGTCGGAGATTTACTATCGGGTAACGAAATACAGCGGCCTGAACAATGAGAATGAAGAGTGAATAAGGGACGGTCATTAGCTAGTATGACTTTGTGAGACGGTTGACGCGCTTGCACTTTAAGACATGTCTCAACATAACCTTAAAACTATCGGGTACGTTTAAGTTCAGTGTAAAGATGAAAATGATCTTAAGATATCGGCCCAATGAGACAAATACAAGTCAATAACTCGTATGGTCAAAATATAATAGCACTGTTATATTTCTGCATATTTATTACATCAATCGTTGACGAGTAATGTTGCCAAAAATGATTTTGAGTATTTACTCAACTTATTATTATTTAACTTTTGACTCAACTATAATTATTCTTCTCCTTCTTCTTGCGTCTCGACTTCAAAACCGGACTATTTAAAAATATTTATCATTTTAAAACAAAAATATCTAAAAGATGTGTTTCTTGCATCAGTTTTCTTCATTACAAGGCATCTTTCGGAAATTCTAGCATAACTATCGATCATGTGTAGCGTTCTGATAACTGAAAGCGAGACAATTTATCATCGACCATCGCCAACCCGACGACAGTACAGCACCGCGCTATCACAATGAAACGAAACGATGCCCTACATCGCAACGCAACAGCGAGATGTGAATTTATTTTATTTTAAAAGTACGCGTTAATGTCGAAGACTATTGTTTATTCAGTGACGCGGAGTTACGTAACTAAAAGCATTATGTACGTACCCCTAAGACGCCACGATTATGTCTACCTGCCATTCAAGTTCAAAACCATTAAAGCTGATTTCACATTCATTGTTGCCGCAACAACCGTCGAGATGAACTGCACATAGTCGAGATTGAAATTTATTCATCTCATATAAAGTAGTTAGTAATCGTTTAGTTCAATGGCGTATCCATTCGAGATTCGGGTTTTTATAGCTATGGGGTTTCGAAGTCAAGTGTTTCATTTATTGTCTAACACGTTAACGATGAGAAAACTATTGATGTTAACCCAATAGTGTCAATAGTGTTGGGTCCCGTGTTCTAATCCTGGTCGAGTAGATAAATCTTTGGTCTGTTGGTTGTGTGTGATATCTTAAAACAACACTGGGAACCATAGTAAGGAGAGTCAATGGTTAAGTATATATTTTGGGGCTTATTAAAAACCTGCGCGGGTCGCATCACATCGGAATACGTGATCTATGTTAACAAAAAATTATTTCACATGAAACTATTACTTGTCAAATTTATCAAACGCTTTATATTTTGAACTTCACTCCATACGCCGAAACCGCTCATGAAGCAAAATCTATTTATAAATACAGCATTGAAATCCACACGGTATTTATTGAGATTACAGCGTTCATACAAAGAGACAGTATAAACCACCTCAGTTTACCTGTTATACCTGAGAAGTCTTCATGTTGCCCTGTGCGATATTTTACGGAATGCCATAAGCGTTTTTAGTCATTGATTCTATACGCGCCTTCGTAACGAGTTCTATATCAGATCAAGCCGTCATCGACCTTGAATAGGGTAGAAACCCTGTCCAGTTTTAGGTCTCGCTACACGACGCGTAAAATGAAAAATGTGTTTTCTTATCGCTTCAGATAAGACAATTTCCACCAGCACAAAACCTCTTATCAAAATCAACATTGATTACACGTTACTCACTCACTAACGATACTGACGAATAAGAATTTTGAAATATTCTAGCGTGGTACTAGTTGAGTGACGTCATCGCAATGTGGTTCTGCATATCTGCCTATCTGAAGGACATCGAAAGGTCAAACGCATATTAACCTTATCGCTCCGTAGACTAAAGTCACTGCCACAGATTATAATGTAGTTTGGTGTTCCAGCTTCACCTCCACTATATATTTGCGTCCATTTTGTTATGTTAGCGGTGCAAGATTAGAGAGACATGGTGCAAATTTCAAATATCATTTTCAAATAATAAGTTATAATTATTTTTGATTTCGTTGTTTATTGCAATACTTAAATTACATTGTTTACTAATATGTTATTTACGACATACATACAATAAAATTCCAACTCCTTTTTCTGTACATGTAGGATATATGAGAAAACTATTATAGGGCCCATTAACGCAATAGAACCCAAAACAATAGTTGTTAAAATTTTTGTCTGTTTGTCTGTGGTTTGTGCGCACTAATCTCAGAAACAGTCAGCGTGCATAGTGTATTTGTAATCTAAGTAACTATTTGTAGGGATTTTCATTGTAAGAGTTAACGAGCTAATAAAAAATGTGAAGTAGGTGAAGGCCAACCGGCGTTAACAAAAACGTATGTTTTCCTATTCGTGATTATCCTTTGCTACATGAAGACAGATGTTAGAGGTTTATAATTCTAAGGCGAATGACATACTGCTGTATATTCCGATAGTTTACAGTTTACAGCGCCGCCTTCTTGTAAAACATATTAATGAGTTGCGATGCCGGTTTTTACCATTAGCTATCAAAAGTTAAGCTTATGACGGTGTTAAAACCATAGACACCTAGGATTGCCCAACCTACTAAGCTTTAGAACCTACTAATCCCTCCAGCGAAGTTTACGCATTCAGTAAAGATCGGCTAAAAGTCTTCTCATTATAAGAAAAGCCCCCCTGAACGCCAGTGAGTCCCTCGTCCAGTTTAAAAATGTCGGACCAGAAGTAACAACACCATGAAAACGCAGCAAGATAGGAATTTCGCATAACGTAAGTCAAGGCGGGATCAATATTAACACGGAATGACTCGTAAACATAGAGTAACGAAGCCCTAAAAATATCAATGGAAACCACAAACAAGTGTTGAATAACACGTTTCCGTCGCAACCTACTTAGATAACTACCAAGACTGTGGCAACACAATGATATCGAGTTACTGGTGCCGCCGCCGTCTCTCGCGAGACACACGACAGAGATGAGTGGTGCTAATAACGTAGTATCTATTAAAACTAAATAATTATGTCAATCGAAATATTCTACATTTTTGCAAATGAGAGCATGAATATCAGTGAACTGTAAATTCAAGGTCTTCTCAATAAGAAGTCCAATGGAACTTTTGCATAAGCATACATACATTTTTCGTAGAAAAAGCGGCATGAACTCCTGCACCGAACCCGCATTTAAACTGCCCTTATACAATTATACAACCCCGTATACAACCAATACAGTCGCATCGATCCAAATGTCGATATGAAAATACAAAAATCCTCGATCCACCTGCAATTAAAATAGCAAGTTTAATATCCAGTAATATAATTTCTATTAGAACTTCATGTCCCTATAATATATTTTTATAAACGTAGACTCAATTATTGCTATTTTGACGTTACGACCATACTCCATCCACTTACGTGTGTTCTTGGAACGGTATCATTAGATGGTAATTATTTCATCATCAGTAATTTATAGACCCAGCAATCTTCCTTCATCTCGGTTTCGTACGTATCTGGTTATTATTTTCAGATTAAATGTTGTTGTAAAACAAAATCTACCTAGCACGATTTTAGGTACTTTGTGTATTTTAAAAATAATTTGGAAGCCGAAATAAAAGATCGATACAAAAGAAATAAATTGCAGTCACTTGTTTTCAATTACAGTATCTTTGGCATACTGAAGTAATTGCCGAAGCAGGATCACATTGTGTAGTTCTCTAGAGGCTGATAGATACAAAGGTCGAAACGAGCAGCGAAGTGGAGTACCAACTCTCCTGGCCTGTACTGTAGCGGACATTCCTGCATTATGCAATAGACTGGTAATCAAGCAAATATTAGTCCATATCACAAAAGTCAATCACTAGCCTGTTTGTTCCAAATGCCAAACGTCCGATCAGTTTTGTATCTACAACAAAGCTATTCACAGAAGTGTCACTACTGAACCCCATGTTGAAACCCACCAGACGGTGCTCTATGAGCCGATGATATATCGAGTGTAGCTCGATCACAAGTGACATAATCACCGTGTTCCATTTCAGCATTAAAGCTCATGGTTGCCGGCATGGCGTCGAGTTTAATTGTCCGCGAGGTTCGGTGTTCAGGTGTCTGGTTCCACCGATCTGCGACCCACATAGCGTTGTTTAGTGCTGGCAACCCATTGTGTTCTTAACGGTCCCAGATACCATTCGGAGTCAGATAGCGTGGTGTAAATTTCGCCTCATGAATGGAGTTACGTGCCAACTGCGAGTCAACGTTGATACGATTTATAAGTTAATCTTAACCGTCGATCGCTGCAATTTATCGCTATGCCATTTTATTGCTTAAACTTAACCTCAGATTGCAGCCGCTTTAATCGCTGCTTGTCTATACGAAACACCACAATCGGCTAGTAAAGCTACATTCGATGATAAAAGACCGGACTGGCAGGATATTCGAGTTAAGATAGATTACTGTTAGCGGTAAACACAGATACGTAGATTTACGTGAAATATCGAATATCGATATCCCGTTTGAGATTTAATTGGCGGTGAATTCAATTTTCCTAATGGCATTAGACGTACCTATAAAACGCCGGTCGGAGACGCAGCGCGCCCGTTGCACCTGGCTAACACATCACATACCATTCGTCCTCCATTTTGATACACTTGACCCGGCCATTGTAATCTGAGCTTATCCCTTGGGAAACACCGTTGAATTTGAAAAGATGACAGCATCACCCAACCGAAGACCCTTCTGACTTAGCCGGCAGATCAGGCTTCTTCTTAAAATTTTTAATATTCTCTCACCGTGCTCACCCGACAAGTTCCATAAAAACTTTTTTAAATGCCGCGATCCGAGATTATGCAGCTCGTTGGGTGGGTATGTCGTGGATTTCGAGTGTAGTATAAATATTTACTCGGTGTAAAGAAATCGTAGTTGTTTGCCCGACTTTTATATGGCGCCGTTTCGATCACGAGTGTTTGAATTTCATACAATTAACAGGTGCCCTCGAATTGTTTGATTTTTAATTGACTCGACCGCAAGGGACAGAGAAGCTTTATAAGGTGTAAACGCTCGATTGTAGAAATGACATGGTGTCTATTTTCGGTATAGCGCACATTACCTGCATATAAAAACGACGACAGGAAAGGTCATCTATATCGCGCCATTGCAATTTGAATGTTAAACAAGCAGTCGAGTCGATTTTAGCTACATTCGTACAATATAAAATGTGTGTCAAAGTGCTAAGTGAGTGTTTGCGCGTTCTGCGCTTACGCATTAACCGCAAAAGTGTGGTTGGTTCGGCGCCTCGCCAGTGGAACGAAAACATCACAAACCTGTTTCGGCAAAGTTGAATTTTGTTGAACAAACACGCTAGTGTGCGACCCACAAACCTGTGACGCGAAAGCGGGAAAACTAATTATCTTCTCTCCGACCTTAGGCCGAGCTGGGCCTTTAAAATTCAACGGTGTTAATGTTGTATGGAATGGTGTCGTGGACATTAACGGGAATCTACGCATCACTTCCTTTCATACTAACACACCTAATGAATACAATTCGTAAAAAAATATTGCGGGAATATGCTCCACCAGTTCAAGCGCGCCTTTGTCACTTAATCTACGACATTACTACTAATACAGAGGCTGCGTAAGGCCCGCAGAACCATAAAACAGCAGAATGAACATTCATTTTACTGTTTTTATCACTCAAAAGTTTATTTAACAACTTTATCGGTCATCCGTTTTATTTATTCGACAAATCGATAGATACTCGCAGCGCATCTAAGACTGAATTTAAAATAAGCAATGTTAATTATAAACCATTGATGCAGCGGCTGTGAAGAGAACACCTAAGAGAGTTGTAAAAAATTCTTTTGATATCAGCGCTACATAAAACTAAATAAACCAATACCATACAAATCGAAATGTTAATGATCCAGTTCATTTATAAATACAAAGAAAACAATATGAAAAAAATAGCAGATTATATAAGAGTCGATGATGAGTAGATAGTTCAGTTGTTCAAACTGTTTACGACATTGACGGAGCCCTGTTCTATTGTACGTCTGTCTTTTGGTATACAAGTTGTGGAACTGTATACGGCATAATATATGAATTATAGTATTCGCAGTAATATAGGTTGACGTAGTATAAGGCATTATAATGCGAAAAATATAATATCATATATCAAATTTTGCAGTCAACGGCCACCTATCTATCTGTTTACCGCGCTTGATGTTGCTAAATTAATTTCATCGAAAGGATTAGTTACACACAAACTTTCTCCGTGGCCAACAAAAAAATTGCATACATAAAGCAAGCATTGTATCGATCGTTAGCTTCCTATTCGCGTCACATTGCGCGCGCGCATCTAACATGGCGTATGTCAGGCCGCTTCGTTAGTGGAGCATTTGTCAAGATAATTGCCCGAACCACACCATTTGAGGCCCCGACGTTTCCGTATTATTATAAATAGTGACATTACTACTTTGTATTACAAACACTTAAGGTTGAGATTGCAACAGAAAACGCGACGAGAGTACAGAATAATACTTAACAGTGTTCAGATCTAGCCTTGGCTTTGACGTCTTGTCACGTTAACTATTCCAAATCGAGCCGTTTTGTGGTAAATTGTCTTGACATTCTTGAATAGCACTGTTTATTCTAAGCAGGTGATGGTGTTGTATTTACAATACAGATATAATAATACAATACGAGTGCTTTAGTGAATTAATTTTAAATATGGTTTTTTTCCACACAACTTTAATATGTAATTAATATTTGTAAATAATTTTAAAATAAAGAAGAATCATAGATGTTTACTCTTCAAGATCCATCGTCGATATAAGTGCGATTCTGGTTGACGGTTTTCATAGGCAAGCACTTATAGGCTACATTGTTTTATATATTTCCACGTCATTAGCACATTCATACAATTTCCTAGTGGAATGGAATAGTGAAAATTAGAATATATTTTGATAGAGCGTGACGTATGATAGTAAAAAGGGAAGATGGATAAGACGAAGTAAGGACGTGAATTTGTCTCTGAGTACTTTTACGTATTAATATAGTAACATATAGTGATAACATATGGATCCGAGACGTGGTGCTTCACTATTGGCCTAATGCATAAGCTCAGAGTC
>DWPT01007618.1:0-10689 GCA_018251895.1 Agathymus mariae mariae | reverse complement strand
ATGATTTAAAGATAGTTTTCCCTACGCCTCATATAAAATTCACTCAGCTGTAATTGCAATGAGTTTTTTTTTTTTGTAAATTGTAGTTGATGGCTATTACTTACCAATTTCTTATAATTTTCATCGTAAGAGCCTTTACTAATGTAAAATATTCAGTGTTCCCTGATGGCGTTAGCGTCAGGTGGCGTTAGAGATAAAATGGTATATCGATGTTTGATTAAACTTTAGTAAATTTTCATGTTATTACATGTAAACACAGCATTAAAGATGAGTTTTTCACTATTTATCGATATCGATGAAATATAAAAATAGGGGATACAGGTTTCCGTAAAGGTCCGTCGTTTTCATATTAATATTATTAAAAGATAGTACCTATTTAGCGCTGCAGTAAAAGAAATAATTAAAAGGGTTAAATGCAATTTTTCCGAAACATACGGATACGAATACGAGGATACTCATATTACATGAGTGGTAGTGTCGAAAAAATCTTATAAATTTAACACGTAAATAATCTCATTTCATTATTTGCAGTTTTGTCAAAGTCAAGTTCAGCTACTTTTTTTGTTAATTTTGTAGTTACAGACGTATAGTCTATGATAATGAGGTTAGGACATACTTTGGAATAAGTGTCTGCCTGGACGTTATAGAATCCAGCACAAATGTGACAGTAGCACATTGGTAATTTAGTAGCAACCTGCTCCAGCTTCGTGTGGGAGCATTTTAATAATGGAGAAAATTTGAAGTGTGTTTCGAAAAAAATATGTATTTATTTTATAATATGTCCCTAGCTCCAGTGGCATAGGTTGTGCGTTGTCTGTCATTCAATCAGTCAATGCATTAAGACGGCGCCCATGCGATCCAACCTCACACCTTCTATTTGACCTTTTCATACAAAAACACTATAATAATGCAATGTTTTTCGTCACTGACGCAAATGATAATCAATTTTCAATACGACCGTGTAGTATTCGAAGTCGGAGCCCCAGTGGTGTTACTGATGTTTAAGTTACTAAAAAGATAAAATGGGAAAAATATTTTATTTTTAAAATGCCTGATGAAGATAATTCATAGTTGTTAAAATTACTCGGTACTATCTCTAAACGTAAGAAATATATTTCTCGAAGGAGACGAATTTAAAAGTTATAGTTTCTTTACAAAAGAACCAAAATATTCTGAAAAAAGAACCGAATTAACAATAATTACACCCTCATTAATTCGGCGTGCATCTCGACGTTGACGTAATGAAAAAGTCTAGAAAAGCTTCCATTTTAGACATTTTTTCCCTGAGGCAATAAATCTGAATGATAACATCAAGTCCTGTTAATAGAGAGTAATTATTATGGTCTTTAAATTTTTTTTCGTAGACTTTCGCAGAAAATCAGAAAGTGGAAGTTAAGTTGCCGTAATATTAAACTTGTAAAAAGCTGGATTTGGTGTTTTTTTATGGCGGCTTGTTATAGCCATAGGTGTTTTTCTCTTCACAACTATGATCCTCCTGTATTGTATTGCCCGATCCATTAACTAAATTGTGTTAGTATGGGATGGTCCGAAAGCATTTTTTTATTTCTAATCAAATTTTCTTTGATTCAAAATACTGCAGTTGCAATCCCATCCTTAGCGATATCTCCAAGTACTATACTCGGTCACAGCAGTCACGATCACACGGTCACGGTCAGTCGGTCACGGTCGATTCTTAAAATTCCTAAGTTTGAGTGTGAGCGTTTATTAATTAATTTATCTTTCTGCTCATGCGACGTACCAGTTTATAGTTCCAAGGAAGTTCTCTTTTCAATTTGTCAGGTCATTTGAACTAGTTTGAAGAATGTGGATACAGTGTTCGCTTCAATCTATAAGAAACTCACAGCAGGGCACAGAATTGTAATCGTAATCGAGGTGATCTGGAGCGTCCATCACTTCGCATAAGTAGTCGAAGCATTAGTGGCCAAACCAAATTTCGTTTCGTATAAGAAATACGGACCTTACGGCTCTACGTGAATTTACAGACTATAAAATGTAACAAAGTAACATAAGTTCCTCACATTCAGAAATCGAATCACTTCCATTATTGCCCATCGACTAAATGTAGCCGAAATTCGTGACGTAACTGTTAATACAGATCGTGCCGTTAGAAATTCGTCTAGCATTAATATTCTACTGGCGTTTCAATCGAGCGCCCTGTTAATTACAGCAAAGCAAATCATCAGAACCGCCGGGTGTACTCCCGAACAATTGATACTTACTTTATTGCTTTGTTTTATGACCTTGCAATAATTATGCAATATCACACCAATCTGCTGGCAGATTTGCACATAGTTTTAGATTCGAATCGTGCACGCATCTTTAATCTTTCAAAAGATTATTATCATCTATACATATAATAAAATTGTAACTGATCGCCTTCCGTGCATTTAACATATATGTGAAAAACAATTATAGGTGCCTTTATTAAAGCTATAGAACTCCAAAATAATAGTTGTTAGAATTTTTGTCTGTTTGACTGTGCGTTTGTTTGGTCTATTATTAGATGCGGCTTATCCGATTTCGTTACGGTTTTGATTAATGTATCGCAGTAAGCATCACTTAATATTTAAAGTTATATACATGGTTCTATTGTATAGGTTGGGCCATAAAGTTGAGCGGATTTTAAAAAATCATATAAAAAAAACTAAAAAACTCAGGAAAGAAAGAATATATTTATAATAAAGAAAACAAACGGGAAAATCATTTTTTTAAAATAACATCGGTGAGATGTGTGCCATCTAAATGTACACACTCCTCCAATCTACTCCTCAAATTCGTGATAATTCGCAGGCACATCGCTCGTGGGATAGCGGAAATGTCGAATGTTGTCTTTGAGCTGGGCAATCGTCGTCGGTTTATTGGCGTAAACGCGACTCTTGAGGTACCCTCAGAGAAAAAATCCATTGGCGTGAGATCTGGGCTCCGGGGAGGCCACGGAATGTTTTACTTTTCCATTAAACATTTCGTTTACAACTGCTAAAGACTCATTTGATGTATGGGGTGTCGCGCCATCTTGTTGAAACCAGGTCCTGCGGTTGTAGGCTTTAAAATTATGCAGTTGTGGAAAGAAAAAGTTACGTAACATTACCGTGTAGCGAATTTACTGTTATTGTCTAGCCTCGCTCATTTTCGAAGAAATGGGGTCCGATGATTCCTTGGGCCGACATGGCCGCCCAAACTGTAACTTAGGCGAATGCAAAGGTCTTTGGTGTTTCAATTGGGGATTTTCTTCTGCTCAATATCGACAATTTTGTTTATTGACAAATCCACATATCCAATTGAAAATGAGCTTCGTTCGAGAAGAGAATATTGTTCAAACTCTGAAAACATTCTAACATTCTTTCGGCCAATGCACGACGTAAATGGTGGTCATTTGGTTTCAATTCCTGGACTAATTGAAGTTTATATGGGTGTAATTTAAGATATTTCGCCAAAATACGCATCAATGATGCACGAATCGCCATTTTTATTATACGCTTTTACACAAAACGCACGCTGCTCACCGGTGAAACGCTCCATAGCAACTAAATTTCCGAGAACCAAGCTTGGTTGGGTAGGTAGCTACCTATCCCCACTACCAGTACCCCGCTCCCCCGTGCTTGTCACGTGTAATACGATTTTGAAATTCGTACGCCTTTCTGGCCATATATGAAAAAGTATTGATGATTTTACATTGTTAATCGTTACTGTGATTATGAAGTACTGGGAGAGTGTTCGTTTATGTAAATATTTATACGGCGCTTCAATAGATTGCTTGTTAATTACATTGAAGTACCTACTGGCAAACTGGTGACACTGCGCGATTTGATGCTCTCGGTCAATTGAAATGATTTAGATGACTCATATATTTATGTTATGTCACATTATTAAGGAACGCTTTATTAAGAAATTTAATTTTGTTCTTAATATATTGGCCGATAAAAATTCAAGTTTGGCACACATCCAGAGATAAATCGTTCAATGATGAATGTAAACTAAAATAATGTAAAAACTTAATTTAATTTAATTTAAGGTAAAATAAAAATAAAAATACAAATATTATTAATTGTATCACGTGACATTAAAAATTTACAAGCTCGTTAAAAGGGACAAATATTTTCAAATAATTATATAATTTTGAAATTTATGATTTACATATGCATTCAATATTCAGCAATCAACAATTAACGCAGTTGATATATCAATCAATATTGACTTCTGCCAAGTGAGATCATTTTAATTTACAGTAACAAACATTATACTCAATACTTATAGTTACAGACAGAAGCCGTGACGTAATTATTGGTTGGACCAAAATTCGACCGGCATTAATATTCAATTGCCGCTTCAATCGTCCGTCCAGTTAATTACTGCATACCGATTATCTGAACTCCCTGTAGTGTTACTATGGAACGATTGCATTAATATCTTGGATAACTTATCTGTTCTCGCTTGTGAGTCATAAATACAATTTATTTATTACTTAACAATTCATCAACACACAGGAATACACAAGGACCAACAAGGGTACTACATATTTAATTTAGAAATACCTTCCAGTAAACTCGCGAAAGATAACATTAAAACAGGAGCAAAACTTCGTGTGTACTTATAATTATAACTACACAGTAAAAAATACAAAGGTACCAAACATAAATTCAGTATCCAACAATAATATATAAATATTATGTTGACTGATAAATAACACAAATAAATAAATACTAAACACATATGAATACATAGTGGTATTCGACCGTCGTGAAAGTGAAACGGCGGCTTCATTTCGTATGTGCGTGTTTTTTAACGTTTGGTATTTTTTGTTCACTTCGGTGGGACTCTTTATTTTTAGCCCTTAGTTTTTTTACCTTCAAAGTATACTTTATCCTATTTTATAAAATGTATATTAGCGGGCACTAATTATCACGAATAATTATTGAGAAATATGAGATTGAATGTCACTGAAATGAAATGCACCCACCGATATGAAAAAACTATCCACCGAAATGAAAATAAGCCCACTGAAATAAAGTCATATATATTTTTTAATAAATATAAATCTAAGATATATTTCTTTTTGATATATGTTTTTTTAATCAAATAGAAAGTGTATAATAATGGAGCTATCTCAAAACTTAAGACCGCTAAAAGAAGTGATCTAGTGCGGAAAAACAAACAAATTTTCCTACGTATGTATTTATTATATGTTAAATATTGTATTTCGCAGCAGTCTACTAAAACAAAAAAAGGAAAATCTACTAAAACAAATAATCAAAGCGGAAAAAGCAAAAATACTTGATAGCCAGTAGATTAAAAAGATTGAGACAAATTGACAACTTATATATTTTGACGTAAAACAATCAAGATTATAATCATAAAAAAAATATTTTTAAATTTTTTATTCATTCTTTTCTCCATCAGTTTTACGTTCTCTTTTTTATCGCTCTCCTCGGATTTGGCATTCGAAAAATCAAATTTCAACATGAACACATAAAAAAACACACATTGTAACTCAAACAAATATTTTTTTCGGAAAAATCAGGAATAAACAAATAATTAAGCCGTATTCGCTTCAATTCTGTGAAACTTTTCATTTCGGTGGTGTACTTTAGTCCGCCGAACCCTACGAAATTAATGAACTGAAAAAACAAATTAAAAAAGGTAATTATTTAGTATAAAATTAACACAAAAGCAAATGTAAATAATGTAAAATTACATACACTATACAAATTTGGAACCTAATGAATAAACGATAGACAAGATATGTAAGTCACCGAAATGAATAATTTTTTATCTCTATGTCACCGTAATGAATTACAAACTGCGAGAATACGCAGCAAAAAACGTATGTGCTGCTTCGCCGAACTTTGGAGCGTGACAAACCGCAAAGGTGAGTGGAAGTGTGACGTGCACATAGCATTTTGTTGCTAAGTTATCGACAAACACGTAGATGTCCGCAGAAATGAATCATTTTCGCCGGAGACTGGTATTCATACCTGTCAGAACTTGTGCAGGGTAGTTACGTGAACAGTAAAGCTTGCCACTGACACTGTAACTATATGTCCATTAAATAACGGCAAAATATTTGTGTTAAAAGCATTTTTCCATCAAAATTGGGTTACGGACACCCCATCGCGCTGAAAACTAGGTTTTTTTTTTTTAATCTATATATATTACAATTCTAGCTTAATTGTATTTGTTGCCCAGGGTCAATAAGTACATGTTCTATCCAAAAAAAAATATAACAACAACATTTCAGGGTCCAGTACTACCGTTTTTAACCACACCGCTTAAATTTTATGCCTGGGAAAACTACCCCTTTGTGAATCGATTGTTGCCGTATACTTTACACAGACGAGTACTTTTGAATCAAGTTTCGAAAGCTATTGTACCTGCATAATCTGTTTTTGTCCCTAATAAGGTCATTTTGTTTGAGGTGGTTTGCAGTGGCGCGAAAGACGCTGTGGTGGCTTGTAGCATCTAGTGATAGACGCTTGGCATTGGTTCAATATACTAAAATTTACATGAAACAATTTTTTTTATCTATCTCTTTTTTGTAAAAAAAACTAAAATAAGGCAAAATACGGGCCAACTTAGTTCTACATGGCTTTCACCAGCAGACAACCCTGGGTGCTTACTAGAGTCGTAGTAATTTTTTTAGAACTGGCCACTTGTAAACAATATAATAAAAAAAAAAAGTTTGAAGTTTGAAAATGGAACTTTTTGTTAATATTATTGAGCGTGCGTTCCACTTGATGCTCAGAACGTCCAAAACTTGTTGACTTACATATTAATCGTTTTAATTTTTTTTTATATTACTTGTTGACATTATCACTTTTCTGTAATTCTATTAAAGATTTCAATCGTACGCACCAATTAAATAATCGACAACCATAAAAATGAATTAATAATAGTGTAGAAGATACAAAATCTTGTTGAAATGACAGTCGAGCAGGCATTTGTAGCAGATTTAGGCAGTGGTATTGCCATTCATCATGATATTAGTAGTGCCATTTATATACGTATATTATACGTATTATGACATGATTATTTAGTTGTAAGTATTACCCGACATGAAATAGTTCTAGCCTACTAAAAAAATTGTCTGTATTCCCCGAAATTTCCCGATTTATGTCATTCCTCGTGCCCTCCCCGCGTTAGCCCTCAATACCCCGCAAATCGTGGATTTTCCCTGCGATTGTCACATAGTCACATAATAAGTTATTTGTCAAATGTTACTTCAATCAAGGAACAACTCTTGATATTTTTTAATTTTTATTTTGCAACAGAGGTTTCACATCTAAATCTCGACTGACAACTACAGCAATTGTGTGTGAAAAATAGATAGAGGTATTATACATAGAGCAGAGGAGACATACGGGTGCCTGTAAGTCTCTCTCATCTGTCTCTCTCGACAGTTTGTTTTTGGAATAATAAAATGAAAACAATTTACAAATTACATAAGTTTTTGTCATTTTATAAACACATTATCAACCGCAGAAATTCAATTACAACAACAAACGAATCTTTCTATTATGCTCACTTTTCTCGCTAATTGCTCATGCGCGAGAAGAGAGAGATAGAGAAGGTACCGCAATCTTCTCTCTCTTTTTAAACAAAGGACCATTGGAAGCCTAGCTTCCCTGATCTATCTATAATACCTCTATTGAAAAATATACTGAAGTGATACCTAATGTTACACTTATCATCTATAATAAAAAAATCAAAATGTGTAATCTTTTTAAATTAAATTAAAATAATTGATAATTAAAATTTACGTATTAACCTATCTATGAGCAATTTATAGTCGACTGCTTGATATATGTCTTGATATATGAATTGGCACCACTCGTACTGTCCTTGGGGTCCCTATAGATGCGTCAGCTCCCCTCTGTTTTCTTCGTGTGATCAGTCCACCTGCTCGAAGGACGACCTGTGCTCCATTTGTCGAGGCGTTGACGCCATTTAAAAACTTTTCTTCCCCATCGGCTTTCGTGTTATATTTCTGTACTGTGTGCTAGTTAAACAAACTTTTTTTAATTTGTTTAGTACAAACAAACAATAGTGGAGATAATTACAGTATATAATTGCTTGTCTGCTACCGTACTTTAGAGAGTAAACCCGTGTGTCGGCTTCAGTTATTATAGTATAGTTGGCTATAATAAAAGTTGAAGACCTTTAGGAAACCTAAGACCGTTAAATACTTGGTTGGCCATGAAACGTTCATCAATTACTAAGGGAGCGTCGTGGTAGTGTACACTCTAAGATTTCTTCATAACAAGGACAAACGCGCTTCCTGCAGTCGAATATTGGAGGAAATTTTTTATGCCTAAGGTGTCTAGATCTCAACCAGGTACATTATAATTGTAAATGTCAAGGGCCCTGCCCGATTTGTGGCTAGTATCATTATCATTTTGTACAATTAGAATGTGACAGGTTTTGCACGCGTGCAGAAAAATGTTCGCCACATACAACTTAGGTAAGAAGCATTTTTAGAAGCCAAAGTTTTCATTGACCGCGTGCCTATTTCAATATTTCACTTATCTTATAATTTTAGAGACATAGCACAAGACAAAATACTTCAAAACCGTTACATAGTTAATATTTTAAATGGAGAGTGATACCTCATGATGCAGATAAAATCATATAACGTTTTGATGCATAATCGTATTTTTGTCACAAAATGACAATGCCTATACCTATAATTTTCACGATGTTCGCAAACTAAGAATAAAAAGTAGTATTATATTCTTATAATTGACTGATTCATGTATCGATCGTATTGCCTTATAATAATGAGATTATCAAGTACCAACACTGAAGCTGGAGTAGTGCAAACAGCAAAATTATCAAATGTTGGTGCCTGTGTGAGTATGATCATGTAGTAAACTGTTAATTGGTAGTAGTAATAGTACGAGAGATATGCTACGTTTTTTCTGTACATAGTCGACAAACGACCAGCCATATCGCATGGTATGTTATCACCGTCACCCGTGGTTGTCTGTTACACCCAAGGTATTCCCGACTGGTAGTCGGCCAAATTGGAAAAGCGGGAACCGCTTTTCGCTGGCTCTCCGACACTGCAACCGAAACCCATAAAAAAATTAATAGTTGATTCCAAATAGAGGGCTATAGAATTATGAAATCTTTTTTTTATGGTAATCGCTGACCAACGAACAGACGAGCCACCTGATGGTAAGTGGTTACCGCCGCCCATGGACATCAGCAAGACCAAAGGTATTACTGATGCGTTGTCGGCAATAAAATGAGAAGGTAAGAAAGAATGTACATTCGGGATTAAAGTAGATAGTACAAAGCCCAAAGACTCCCAAGAGGGGGGACCGTTGGTCATAGTCTCGTCCGTTATTCAACAAGATACGCCACATGCAGAGGAAATCAGTTCGGATTCAATGGTAGATGGTAAGAAGCTCCCTCTTAAACCGCGATCAAGGTAATGTGGTCAATTTTTTAAATTGACCTTTAAGGGTCACTGTCAATGACCCTTAAAAAATTCTATCGATATTGCCTTCTTGGGTAATATAAGGACTAAATATGATTATTATATTAAACTGTTCACTTTTGTGATCCTGTACAAGCTGGTGTTCAAGGTCAATCCTAATCACAATCAATTAATATCATTCATAAAACTGGTTCGCGCTGTAATCCAAGGAAATTATACAGTATAATAATATAATACTACCAGAATTATATATCTCGTAAAAATTCCAGGATAATTGATCTTAGTTCCATTTCAATGAATCATTATTGTGCGTGACATTATACGTTGAATGCAAAATTGGTGTAGTCGCTCATTAATTAATTAAAGTATACAAATTCTGTCCTTTATGGGACCTGTATATGTTTCATGATTTAGGCATTATATTGAGTGAATCTATTTACACAATGAGTTGATAAAAATAGCTAACTAAGAACTGGTGTTCGCCTAGTGATAGAAATACGACCCTAATTGTTAAATAAGGTTCTGTTTTCAATATTTTGTATACATAACAGCTATCAACAAAACGAAAAAAAAAATTAAATTGGTTGACGTTTAAAGGGGAAACGGTTTTTTTATATAGTCGACAAATGAGCAGACGAGCCATCTAATGGTAAGTGATCACATCAAAGACATCTCTAGGTAATACGTTGTCGGCCAATAAAGAAGAAGAAAGAAAGTACTGACTCTGAAACTAAATGATTCTTTTGTTCTTTTAGGATAAAAAAAAATTCTTTACCATTGGAATGCTTCATTATACTAGACGAACACAGGGTATATATCATTATGTATATATCCTGTGTCCATCCATAATATACAGATAATTGTTGAACCCGAATGAAGACGAGGTGGACCGCCACTGACTAATAAGAACCCTTACTTGAGTTCCTTCTGAAATATTCTTAAACTTATATTTTATTTCAACATTTTATTAAATTACTATATTGATATCAGTTTTGACATGACATCAACGGTTTCTCTGCAACTCGGGGTTATGCGTTTTTACTCTTGGCTCATGTTTCCAATTATGCTCATCAAAATTTGTTTCAATAGCAATTTATTTTCATGTTATTGCTTCCTTGAAACTATATATGTATATATAGATAGTGTTAATATCACAAAATATAATAACGCGATAAATGTCTAAAGTTAAATATTCAGCCTTACAAGTGCAGATGTAGTGTTAGTATTTTACA
>DWPT01007617.1:0-10690 GCA_018251895.1 Agathymus mariae mariae | reverse complement strand
TGATCATCAAAGCACTCCTTGTACGGGTCATCGTTTTAGCATCTAATGATGTTGCAGATTTTGCAGCCTCTCTTATTCTATCCCCATCTCGATCTCTAATAGTTCTGACGGTTGTTGCAGCCAGACCAACAGCCTTTGCTATAATCACAGCCTTCTTTCTCTTGCTCTTACTTTTTTGTAACCAGAAACAACACGTAAAAATTTATATAAATTTATTATTCTCTTTTAAAAAAAGCACAACACACTACATTACAACACACTACGTAATTGAAACTGAACTCTAAAATTAGCAAAACAAAGTGAAAATAAAACTGTATTAACCGAGTTTTGATGGCATGGCGCAATTAGAAACAAAAGTGTTGCCATCTTTTAGAAAAAAAAAGAAAATTTCAAAAAAAAAGAATTAAAGACTCGAACCCAAAACAACGCAACCTCGAAAATCTAACGACGCACAGTGAAAATTAATACTAATTAAGCAGCGACGCAACTTCGAAAAAAACGCAAAACGAAACGACGCAAAGTGAAGTATTGGTGTACTGCAAACAAAACACTTCAGTAATTAAAAGTATTTTGAATTTTTGGACGTTTGATAAAAAAATATATATGCTCTGTTTCAGTTCATTGGAATATTGTGTGAAAGTATACCGTTGCCGGAGGAAACTACAGATCCCAGAGGCCAAAAAAAAGGTTTGTTTTAATTTTTAATATTACCAAGATGTATAATATGGCTGATATGTCTGAAGATAACAATTTATTTACTCAAGGAAATGTCTTAATCATCCCAGAAGAACGTATGAAACATATATTGCTAACCAAAAAACGTGTTTTAATTTGACGAACGTACAAACGAGTCATCTAATATACATATAATGATAAGTGATGCCTTTAATATCGAAGCTGACGAGTTTAACGCACTACCAGTTTAAACGTAAATGAATATTCTTCTTCTTTATATAGTAAGTTCTTTATGACTACAGAATATACTGTAACCTAATTTTCCCAGACTGCATACAAAAGCACGCCATATACCATCAATATAAACATCCTTCCGTCATAACAGCAATCATGATAAATATATATATATATATTTTGTTTCGGAGTTCTATGATATTTTCTTTTTCTAGATTTTCCTTTGGACATTTTTCAAGTGGTTAATGATGCTGGCAACGTATTTAGCAATGTTGTAAATAAAATGATTGCGAAGAAACGGATCCTGGGGTTAGATAATTGGTATTGGTAATACCTGGATTGCTATAATAGTTTCTTTCGTTTGTAAATTCAGAAATTAGGTACGTAGGTACTTGAAATACTTAATAAATTAAATACAAAAAAATCTATGTATTTATTAAGAAAATCCTAGTGTATGGTAATACTACAGTAAAGAGTAATGGTGTGCAGTGTGGCAAATTCTGGCATTATATTAACGTAGACATTGCTCGCCCATTACGTTAGACGTGCTATAGAGATAGCACAATCTTTTTATGTTTTTAAATAGTATAAATGTGTTACACTTGAACTGCTGTAGTATTTCGATTAAAAATAAATTCCTTCCAAACGACTTCTAGACGTAGATCTACACTAGCGTGTCGTGGCATCTTCGTCTATTTTCTAACAATATTATCATCATAGTTTTTACCAAAAAAACTAGGATTTATTTGAATGTTGTCCTTATATTAATTTCCAACCCCACTCTACAATAACTTATCGGTTTTACAGCCAAAATCTGGCCAATATATAATCATCTGATCTGACACTAATAATGCAATCTGATCTAATAATTAAAATTTACTCTCAGGGTCAAATCGTGGATATGACGTCTAGAAGATAAGAGTAAAATAATAACAGTGCGCCGGATTGTTTGATAGATGTCATTACAAACAATTGAATTTGTGGAAAAGAATGTAATAAGTTTGTTGGTATCCCACATAGACGGTTTTGTATTGTTGACGTGATAACGTGTTATAAATCGATGAACGCCGGCTGCACGCACGAAAAAGCATGACTCATTGTCACGTTCCGTCTGAGCTAAGCGTGCAAGCGAGAGCGCGAAACGTGACAATGAGACAACCTTAAGGTGAGAAGTTAAAAGCATAGAAATATTACCTAGAGGCAGAGTGTACTAAATAAAATTGAATAACAGGTAGATATAAGATAGCTTGTAGACAGCAATGAAAGAGGTGGGAGTTAGGAACTAAAGAGAAAACAAAATCAAAGTTGTAAGTAATGTAATCTAACTTTAGTTTTAAAAGAGTTTAGGGAATCAACTTGACGTATGTTTTTAAGTAGGGAATTCTAAAGGCGGTAGCCGTAAATAAATTATGGTAAAACGAGATTGAGTGTGTCGCAGTACTGAGAACAAGGGATTTTGAGAAGCGGAGAGTTCGATTATGGGTTAAATGGAAAAAAATTAAGTTTTCTTTGAGGTGTGGTGGATATTTAGGATCAAATAGGATATTATAGAGAAGAGTGAAAATTTCGGCGAAGGCGAATTGGGAGCCATTTGAGTTTGTTGCGAAATTCTGAAATATGATCATATTTTCGAAGCCCAAATATGAACTGCATGCACAAATTTTGAAGGCGACCGATTTTGCTTAGTTGCTCCTTAGTAATGTCGAAATAGCACACATCGGCATTGTCAAGTATAGAAAGAAATAATTACTGAGTAAGAGAATTTTTTGTTGATAGGAAGGTAATTCTTGAGTCTTCTGAGAGAGCCCACTGAAGCAAATAGTTTCATACTTACTTCAGTGAGTTCAGTGCTGCGGTACTCAAGAAAGGGATTCGTCTATATAAATTCCAAAGTTCTTGACCTCTTTAGCATATGGAATAGAAACATGATCGAGCGAGACCTTTGGTAGTTGGGACCAGTAAATTTTGGTGACTAGTCGTGAACTACCTATTATGATAGTCTGGGATTTGCTAGGATTTAACTTAAGACCAAAACTTCTACTCCAGTTGGAGATGTTAATAAGATCGATCAGCATTGGTGGATGCAATAGCAAGTGGTTAATCACGTAATGTCGCTTGATGGTATATTTGTAGATCGTCTGCATACAGATGGTAAAGAGAAAGAAGATGGAGACTAACAGAATTTATGAAGATAGAGAAACGAAGAGGATATAACACGCCACCTTGTGGGACTCCAGCAATTGTGTCAATCCAAGATCAAAATTTATCCTGGACTTGAACGCCAACGTCGTCCGAACAAGTAACTACGAAACCAAAGAACTGACAACGGAGATATGTTGAGAGTGCGTAGAACTTCTAGAAGGAGATCAAAATCTACGGTGTTGAACGCATTGCTGTAGTCAAGCAAGGTCTAAACTGTAAGTTTATGGCAGTCCATTCCTCGACGTATGTCATCTGTGATTTTAAGCAAAATCGTTGCAATGCTATGTCCCAACCGAAAGCCAGATTGAAAAGGATTTAAAAGAGCATGTCTGTCACTACCGACTGCGTCGGAAGATATGCATTGCAAAGCCCTCATAACATCACGGTCCGCGAATTGATTGAAAGAAAAGCATGGATTAAATTATGGTTAAGAAATCGAGAAAGTAGATATAAAGTTTCTAAATTTGCTTTGTTTTCAAATCGTAAGATGGTTGAGATTGAGATTGTGAGTCTGTACACAAAATATTGCAGCGATGTCTTATACTTTTGTATTCATCATATAAACGTGTATCATTAGGACTCGATTTGTATTTGATTTATATTTTGAGTTTAACTGTTTTGTCACTGTGTAGTAGTGTCACTGTGTGTAACTGTTTATAAAGTGAAGTGAAAAGTTAATGTGGTTTTCGTTATTTATTACAACAACCATTGCGGCAAAAAAGTAATGAAAGTATGCAATTTTTCATTAATGTTTTCTTATGACGTTATCAGGTAAAATTATCGTCCGTAAACCGACTTTACAGACAACCAATTTTTTTTGATCCCTCAGGGATGTAGCAAGTTGCCAGCCTGTAAGGTTTTTAAAATCCACATTTTAAGATTCTGACCGTGACAACAGACGAGGTCATGCGGTTTTATAAGTATTTAATGTTGATTGTTGCCAAGAACACCTTACAAAGGACACTTGGACAGCGTCCCAGGGACTTATCTCTTTGGTCCACCCCTACATTTCTATACTTCGAGGGTTAGCTCTTGCAGCTTCGAAAATGGAAGACCCCATGTGTCTATTAGATTCGCTGTCTGATATTTCCC
Source organism: Agathymus mariae mariae (assembly GCA_018251895.1). NCBI lineage: Eukaryota > Metazoa > Arthropoda > Insecta > Lepidoptera > Hesperiidae > Agathymus > Agathymus mariae. The sequence continues at coordinate 6,487 of DWPT01007617.1, read as the reverse complement.
GCTTCTTTTAATTCATTCCCCACAAATTTCCTGATATTATATGTTTGGAATAAAAACACTGTTTTATATAAAATTTGTTAAATGTAATTATTTGATAAACATTAACTGAAATAATATTATTTTTGTTATAGAATTTTATTGAAAATTTCAACCGTACACAGTAATTAAAAAAATCGACAAGCATATAAAATGAATGAATGATGGTGTAAATAATATAAAATCTCGTTCAAATTACAGTTGAGCAGGTATTTAAGTGGTGTGATCATTCATCATGATCCTAGTAGTGTCGAGTTTTATTTGTCAAGTCCGAACGTGATAATTTAGTTGTAAATATTACCTACCAAAAAAATTGGACAGAATTCTCCGAAATTCCCCGATTTATGTCATTCCCGCGTTATACCTCAATTCCCCGTAAATCGGGGATTTTTCTCACGATTGGCAGCACTGTTCGTGATGCTTATTTTCATAGAAGTTGATCTTAAAACTATATATATTAAAATTAATAACATGAGGTAAATAACCTATTTTATGAATAATAAGTTATTTTTCTTAATAATGTGTAGCTTAAAAAGTTATTGTGTACGTGAATATGATACAGTTTCAAAATTGTAAAAATGGCTTGCACAAAATTTATGGATAAGTTTGTTTTAAGATTTGTTTTTATTTTGCCACATTGGATAAAAAGAAGATTAGACTGTTATAAAGGTGCATCTTTGGCTTTTGAATAGTATTAGCTCCTTAGATTGATAAAATTTGGCGAATTTTATATCTGTTATTGTTAAGATATGACAATATCCGCCGAATGTGATATCATATTTATAAACTAATTTTAGTACTTCAAGGTTTCCTGTAAATGCAATTCAAAAAGGAAAATGAATTCGAATGTTGAACCAGATAGGTAGGTTTCACAATTTACTGTAGACGTTTTAAGGGCAACTATTTCGGTTTACGAAATCATTGACATCTTGGTAATAAAGAATCTATTGGGTATAAAATATGTTGGTTAGTTCATTTCCGAGGGCAATAAGTTATATCGATTTACATCAAAGAATTAATCAAAAACCAATGAGTATTATTAATGTTTTCTTTAGTACCTTTTACTCACGTTTTCTGTAGTTTACAAATAAAAAAGAAATGTTTATATAAAGAATCACGTCCAATAAAGTTAAGATGAAGCGAAGTAAAGAGAAGTTATTAGAATTAGCATGGTATTATTTGTTTTAGCATGTAATAAATAATTAAAATAACGAATAAATATACCAAAAAACCTGTTATGATAGTCGACGGTCATGTCGACACTGCATGGACGTGAATTTTACATCACTGCAAGTAATTTACACTAGTGTGTAGTTTTCACTCCATGCACATTTAAGTTTTGGTGACGCTAGGATCAGATGAGTGTTCGTCTATTACGTTAGCATTTTGTTTATGGTTTCTACTTGATTAAAGAATTTACGTTTCTCATTATTTGCTCACTTTGTTTATGGTGATATTCTGTTTTAATTTTAAAATGGATGTATGTTGATTCAGCACCGACTTTGAAAATTTCATATTTTTGATGAAAAAGTTCTATTGAATTTATTATTGATGATTAAATTCGTTTTCGTTACTAACGTAACTTTCTGCAGAATATTTGTTCATTGTTTTGTTACGTGTTACAATACACTTTTATTTGTTATTAGTTGGTTACCGTACCAAAAAGTCTTATGGCATTTAAAGGTATATTTTGAGTATAATAGATAATTATCACTGTTATAAAGAATAATCGGGATTTGTTTTAAAACATTACAAATGGTGTGACTGATATAAAAAATTAAATTGAAATGCTATGACAATAATCGCAAAGCATTTTGTTACTCTTGGTGACTATTTGAAATTCCCGCATTACTTTGACAGCGAATATGATAAAAATTATGCCTGAAAGTCGATAGAGTTTACGGTTTTCTCCTTCATAAATGCTATTGAATTGCTATATTATTACTTTATTTTAAAGGGGTATAATATAACTAAAATTTTGTAAACAAGGGAGTGTAATATGTTTGTAGTCTAGAAGTATATTTTATCATAATTATATATACATTATTTGGTTTGGTATTTTGACATGGCGCTCGTTGTATATAAAATGTTGTTAAGTTCTTGAACGAAAATTTGTCAAAACCCGCGTACAATTTGACAAAATTTAAAATTATTACAACTAATACTTTTAATAAACAATTTCGTATAAAATGGATCAAATTGAGCTTAATATTCTCCTGTGTAATATTTTAAACGGTAAACGTTACAGTAATTGTAGGTTATGTCTCAAAGAAATTAATAATCACTACGTAAGATTTGATGATATGGTTTGTTTAGACAAAACTGCGCCAGCAGCGGTATTCATACCATTATCAGAAATACTTATAAAATTGCTGGGAGAAGATGTAAGTACCTATTTAACTTTTTTATAGCGTTGTCTTTCAGATTTATCCTAATTAATTGTATGTGATTTTAGCAAAACATCATGACTATGTTAGTGATCTCTATCTTATAGGTATCTGATGATATTCCCGGTATTGAAGCCGTATGCCCGAACTGTGTGGCATCCGCCTTGCAAGCTGCTAGATTCCTTGAAGTTTCCCGACGTTCAACTGAAGTCTTGAATCAAGTTTTTAATAATTTAAATATCATATTCTCTAATGACATTTATGTTTCTAATGATCAGTCCCTTTACATTGTAACTGAAAATTCCGAACCAAAAATTATTAAAGTAAACAATGAGGCAAAGATCCAAAATAAAAATGCAGTGGATGAATATGAATGTGTTAAATGTAATGTATATTTTGCAAGTCAATTAGATTTAAAAGCCCACAATTTGACTCTTCATGGTACATATACTTGTGAAAAATGTCTTGACATTTTTGTAAGTGACACAGAATTACATGTTCATAATGAAAGAAATCATAAACTGGAGTGTCCAGATTGTTCACAGAATTGGAGCTCGGAAGAAAGTTTACAACAACATCAGGATCGAGTTCATAACTTACATGTTTGTAAGGATTGTGGGAAGTCATTCAGGGGGTTAGATAAGTTGCACCTTCATGAATCAAAACATTCCGATAAAAACATGTGCCCTAAATGTGGAAAAAAATATACTACCAAGGAATTTTTTGTAAAACATGTTGAGTTATGCATCAAGGACATGATAGATCCACACCCAATAAGAAGTACTTATAAGAGATGTTACTCATGTAGCAAATGTGACAAATCTTACAGCACACCTGGAGGTCTAAGGGTGCATAACAGATTCATTCATGAGAATGCTAAACCCCACATTTGTGCAGAATGTGGAAAAAAATTCACAGCTCCTAGTTATTTAAAAATTCACATGGTAAAACATACGGGAGAGAAAAACTTTAAGTGTGAGTTATGCAAGAGTAGGTTTGTTTCAAAAGAAGCTTTGTTGTACCATACTAGAAGACACACTGGTGAAAAGCCTTATAGTTGTAAAATCTGCAATGAAAAGTTTGTAAATGCTTCAGCAAGAGCAGAACATATAAAATTCCGGCATGTTGGTCCAACATTAATGTGTGAGATATGCTCAAGAAAATTTGTAACTAGTCACTTTTTGAGGCAACATATAAGAAGACATCATGACAAGAGCAGTAAATTATACTATGGCAGAAATATGATCCCACCAAACATGCCAGGAGAGCAGAACATGAGACTTAAAATTGATATTGAGAAATGACAAAAATAAAAAAATACCAATAAATATGTTGTATAATATTTTTCTTTTATATTAATGTAATTATTTGCTGCAATACTTTTTGTCATAGGTTTTGTTCTATTATAATTATTGATAATTTATTGCAAGCAACTCTACCAAACATTATCATTATCAATATTGTCATCTCTGTATTATAGTTCCATGGGAGGAATGGTTAGTCATCAATACATCTTATGAATAAGATTACAAATTAATATTTGTTATAAAAATATTTGCTGTTTGAATAATCCAGGAGGTTCAATCTATTCTTTAATTGATGAAGGTCTTCCAAGTCATAATTTTATTATTAACTATTAATCTCTTCAAATACATAACTGCATCAAAATATGTATATTTTTTCGTCTTACTGCATTTGGTACTTTAGTTTTTATATTTATTTTCTAATCATAAGAAAAAATTGTTGCAATAACAATAAAGAACCAAAGATATTTTCTGATCTCAATTAAAACCAGACTCCAGAAATGGTACTTATAATTTTTATTCCAATGACAGCGATGTTTCATATTCATGTTACAAAATATCGGGTCTGTTTGTTATTGACTATTCCAATCAGTGCTGCCAATAAAAATTTCTCGATTCTCGGCGTAACACCAGTGAAATTTTCCGAAATTTCGTTTCTTTTATACCATATCCTGTTTTATAGTGAGCGCGCTTTCCGCAAAACGTCAGTGGGCGCGTGGGGAGCATTTTGCCGCTCCTTTTCATTAACCATTTTAAGTAGGAATACAACAATTAAATTGATTTATTTTTTCAGGATGTAATTAAAACATACAAATCAACATATTTATTGCACTCTAATCTAGGAATTTTAGTTAGTAAAAGAATTTGGAAAACGTTATATTTTAATTGACTTTTTTAGCTTATCCTACACTATCCTATGTAATACTTATAAAAAATGGAAAAAAATATCAAAGTTATATATTTTCTGCGTCTACAGGATATGCATTTCATTCATTTTTTAAATTATGAGCGTATTAAGATTTAATGATAACTTGCTTGGCTTAAGGAAATCATCGTGAGAAAAGCTGCATAACTGAAATATCTAGATAATATTCGCAAAGGGACGTGAAGTCTGTCCGTACTTGACCAGTGTGTAACTTTTTTTTTACATAAAATAAATTAATGCTTGACAACAATCCCACCTGATGATGATGAAGTTCAAGATACACACTAACTTATAATTGCCTATTCACTGTCTTTAAGACTCCCACGTTGTAAGTACCCGGGAACACCGACGCGGCTAAATTATTCCAGTCCTTTGCAATGCCCACAATGAATAAAAACGCATACCGTGTCGTCAGTGCAGGTGGCATGTTCACTACGTAAGGGTAGATACCTTTCGTACGTCAGGTTGTCCGATGGAAGAACGGTTATGGGCGAATTACTTCAAACAATTGTTGTTATCCTTGGTATCGGCGTCGTTATCGACGGTGTTGGTATTGTTGGAATCTTTTGAGACAGTTAAAGAAAAGAGAAAAAATTAAGGACAATGTGCACTGCTTGTCGTCGGTGTTGATGTTCTTGTTGTTGGAATCTTTTAGTTAAAGAAAAACATTTTTAGAGATAAATTGTGTCAAAAAGGCAAATTGTGTGCACTGCTGTTTGACTTAATTTTGTTACTGCTCCACTTCACTTTCGCGAGGAAGGTCTCGATGTTTTCGCACCAGCTAGCAGCTCTGCAGTCCGTTTTGTCCGGATGAAACATTGGCACGGTGATGTTCTCGGCTTTATGGTGTGTTGTGAAGACAGCATTCCAGACCGCTATGAGAAGGTAGCAAATCTGTTCACAATCAATCTTTTCCTGGAAAGTACAATATGAATGTTAATTTGGAAGCCTGAGATATCCCACTACAAAAGAAATGATGTTTCTTTAAAAATATGAAATTAGTTACAGGATAGTATTTTAATTACAATTCATTATTAAAATTTGTATAGATTGGCTTATTATCAACAAAACATTAATTAGTTTGTACAAATTGACATTATAATAACATTATCGAAAGAAATTTATTTACTTTTTCATTTTATTTTAGTCGATTAATGCTTAATGCTCGAGAAATATTTTTTTTTTGCGCCTAGACAAAGGAAAAAGGGCTACCTTCCGGAGATGCGCGGAAGGGGATTTCCGTCCAATTGATACGAACTAAATCCTTTTGTACAGCTTGTGTAATTATTTAACCGTTGGTAGCGCAAGAACAGTTATGTCCATATCTCTCACGGTTTTTTCGTACAGCGAAAGCAGCAGCTATGTAATTAAAACGAGGCATCGTTCGTAATTTTTTATTCGCACGCAGTAAGAACCTAAAACCACACCACAATACTAAGTAAGCGTCTAATTTCGCGTAATCACTTCACAAAATCATTAGGTTTGTTTCCTGTTACTGTTAAAACTAGGCGTCCAATATCGTAGAATAATTTATACTTATAACTGTGTATAAGTTACGACGCGGCGGCAGTGCTGGCGCGTCACACTTCAAAGGTAAGATATGCGACGACGGTGACGCGCGCGACGACAGGTACACACAAAATCAATCGATGCGACCGATTAACCTAAACCGTTTGCTTGTAAACATTGTGATCGCAAATTGCTAAAAGAAAGTAAATAGCATAGATTTTCTGGTTTTGTGTTTCACTTATACTGAAATTTCGTAGCATGAGTGCATTCCTACATGAAGTTAATATTTTCACACGGAACGTGATCCTTATGACTCTTTATCTAAT
>DWPT01007616.1:0-10692 GCA_018251895.1 Agathymus mariae mariae | reverse complement strand
TAATCCGAAATAATTTCATATCCATAACCGTAACCGAAACCGGTAAAATATTATTCATATATCCGTATCCATATCCAGACCCGAAATTTTTTATCCATAACATCCCTATTATGAAGTTTAATGTTCCAATGTCTCCAATTAAATCAATCAATCAAAAATTTTCCATTATATATGAAACAATAAATTGTTGTTTCAACCTGAATAGTTGGTATATAAGAAAAAAAAATTCATAGGAGTTTTCGACGGCTACAATTCGTTTCCAAGTGGAATTAAGTGCAATGGAGGAAACGAGTCAATTTGTCGGCGGTAGATGTGTTTCCTGCCACACCTACTCCGTCAACTCTGCCCTGGGCGACGATGGAGATGACAGTAAGAATCATTTATTTTTTTATACATGCAACACAGGAACAATGATGGTGAGATGTACACTCTCTTAATACGTGTCATCCTGAACGTTCCTAAGAACCCTTCAGTTTATCACTAACGTTCAATTACGTCACGCCACGTCGAAATAAATATTTCGTGTTTCAAGAAAATAAAATCAACAGAATTACAATTTAAAAAGAAACAGAATAGTTTTTGAATAATATACTCAAAGATTGTACATCTATACTAATACTTTAGAGAGAGCTTATGAATTTAGTGAGTTTATGGATATGCGGTCGGTATTCTCTTCAACCACGGTACCTCTTTGGAAAGTTATTTACTGTTCTAAAGATACGTAAAAGAAAGGTATATATGTCTGAATGAGACACTCTTAAAAAATGTTTGTTAACTGTTTGTGAACGTAAATAAGTAAACAATCAACGTTATAATTACTACCCTATGGAACTTCCAGTAGTAACATTTTTTCATCCGTGCAACATTTCGGCCGCTACAGGTATGTACACTAACATATGCCAGCTGGTGTGGGAGTGTTGGGGCGAGCACGCCGGCTCGGGCGCGCGGCACGGCATGCTGCTCTTCGATCTCGACCAGTGGTACAAGGATCAAATGCCTGGTATGAATATTACAACCACATCAATCAAGTGCATATTGACAAAATATATTAGTTGGGTCTAGACGATGCAGCGAGGAAACTTACATACTTGAGTTCTTCATAACGTTCTCAGTGGTATGTGGAGTCTGCCAACCCGCACTTGGCCAGCGAGGCGGCCGTGAGCCCCAATCTGTCTCGTCGTGTAGGGAGAATCAAACCCAGTAGAAGAACAGTTATGAGTTGATGACGATACTTCAAAGACACGAGTGGGTCAGATAGTGTTGTATGTAGATAGCATTATAAAAAGCCAGCACTATTAAAATGTAATATGTATCGTGATAACAAAACTTGCCTACAATTTAAGATCGTTTTCGCACGTTCCAGCGACGCACCGGCTGGAGAGCAATGCGTTCATGAGCACCGGCTGGTGCTCGGAGCTGGCCCGGGGCGCGTGCCTCACGCTGGACGTGCGGCTGGACCCCGTGTCGGTGGCGCCGTACTCGCACGCCACGCGCCTCGAGGAACACTTCTACCCCAACTCGCTACAGTACAGTGAGTACCGTCATAATGAGGAGACTGACGATCCCCAGCGAACGAACGGTTCCGACTCTGATGTTGAACGGAAATAATATGAAAAAAAATATTATGTGTTTGTGATTTCAAAATAACTACGTTTCGTTAAGTACTTAAGGTATACTTTTATGTTTGTTTGAGGACACAGAAGTTTGTAGAGCTACACTAGTTTCCATTGACTGGCCTTCTGAGACTAGTGACTAGTCTATTTTAACGAGATATCAGTTCTTTTGATATCAAATTAATTAAAACAGTTTTTATTCCAGGGATGTTATGGAGCTCTGTAACTGTAACCGAAACTATCGGATATCTGAAATAAAAGTGTATCCGAAACCGTAACGAAATGTCGGATAGGGGTAAGGTCTAAATAAAGCTGGTTTGGACTGGTTTACGCCGACCGAGCCGATATATTAGCTGTGTCGTTCTCATGTTAAACAGTTTTTATTGTTTAATTTTTTTTTCTGTGATTATAATACCAAATGAAACCTAGAAACAAAATCAAACTGGAAATACATCATATTTTTTTCCAAGTCGTAAGTTATCTAATATCAGTAACCGAAATTATCCGAAACAATAGGATAATCCGAAATAATTTCATATCCATATCCGTAATCGAAACTCGTAAAATATTCATATATCCGTATCCATATTCGGATCCCAACTTTTATATCCATAACATCCCTATACTCATGAATTTTGTAAGAGATTCTGAATCATTCTCGCGATTTAAAAAACGTGTGAGATAATTAATTAGCTAACGCTCGATGGCACTGACTTATCTAATCAGAGTACGTATAAAATATCTATCTATGATACATATAACAGTAACACGGCCGGTCATTAAAAAACCCTTGCCAAATCATTAGTGTCGCACTATTAGGTGAAAATCAGAAGGAAAAAAACTGAATATTTGTGCTGTGATTTCGGTGGTATCTTCGGTGCTGTCCCAATAACAATAGATAGAGATGTATTATCAGTCTGCTCTGATTTCAAACACCTCGGTTCGTTACTCCAGCATGATGTAGATCGGGATATAAAACTGCTAACCAATGCAGGACGGCAGGAGTGGAGACAAGTACCCAGCACTACATACGACCCTAGAATGACGCTTAGAGTTACAGCGAAGATTTACAAGTCGATTATAAGACCAGTGTAGTAATCATTACTGGTTCGGAGTGCTGGGCGGCTATAGTGCGTGAGAGAAACGTCTCCACTCAGCCGAGATGCGAATGTTGAGGTGGATGTGTGGAGTGACGCGAGTGGATGAGGTCAGGAATGTGTATACTTATAAGAAGTAGTGTAAAAGTAGTTCCTATAGTGGATAAAGTAAGATGTAGAAGGTTGGTTGATTTGTGCATGTGACGAGGAGTGATGAAGACCATGTAACCAAAAAAGCGCTAAATATGAATGTGAATGGTTACAAAGCGAAATTAAGGCCCAAGAAACGGTGGATGAATTCTATTAGGAGTTATAATATGAACGAGGTGGGAGTGGACACAAGTATGACAGGAAAGCGAGATGAATGGAAGGAAAAGACATATTGCGTCTACCCCAGCTAATGGGATAAGGTAAGGCAGATAATGATGATGATGATGATACATATAACATTAAAACTATTGATCAGATGTAGATAATACTTTGACATATTTGGAGCTGATCGTGGGTTACATTTTTGAATACTTTTCGTTCCAGCAGATGGATCTGTTCACAAACCCAAGCGATTTCTAGTATAGAATAATCCCGCGTGCCCCCAGACTGTATATGCCTGACGACGTCGGAGGCGATGGTGTTGCACACGGCCGGTATCCAACGGCAAATAATAGCGTGTTTGTCGGAGGCGGGTCCGTCGTGTCTGGTCGCGCCGGCGCGGCTGCGTGCTGCGTGCGCGCTCGCCGGCCTCGCACCCCTCTACAGCGACGCATGCGCGTCGGACGTCGATCCGGTCAGTGAACACTATACGTGAGGCCTTATCTCGTGTTTGATAGTAATATATAATTATTTAACACATGTATAATTATAACAATTACACTTAGCGTGTACATGTCTAAACATTCTATATAAACGACTCTGGCGTTTCGGACCTGGTGAGTAATACTTCATATAGCATTTAAGAGAGTACAGTCATTACCTGGTGCCGGTCGACTCCGTTCTCGCTACAATAATGAGATGGATCGAGGCCCTAATCTATCATGCTGGCCAGATGTATTGGTAGACTTCACACATCTTTGAGAATATTATGGAGAACTCTTGTTTCTTAGATATTTTAATTCACTACAGCAAGACCTAATTAAATTCTTGTACATTCTTAGAATTTTTTTTTGCATGCAAATTTGAAGTCGAGCCCCACAGGCGGGAGTTAACTTGTAATTTAGTCAATAGCAAATTTTATAACATTTAATATTATATATAAACAAATTGGACAATATGTTCATTGCCAACATTACAGGTTGAACAACGCAGATATCTTCTGTCTGTCGCGCTGGAAGCCCGTCTGTCAAGCTTCTTGAAACGCTGTGCCCACGACTGGGCCACTGGGTGTCACAGTGGAGCCGGCTGTACGCTTACATTTCTTGTAAGTGAACATCTAAACTACACAGATTCCTTTGTCACAGATACATAATTGAATGACAACACTAACTAAGGTACTACTACAATTCTACATAATACAATTAACAACACCCATACCAAACAAATGTCTGCCCTCACCAGGAAAGAAACCCGAGAAGTTTCGGTCGGCAAGCAACAGTCACTACTAACTATGTTACTGGACTTTACTGTTTTTGTGATAAACGTCACATCTAATGTTTATATAGCCCGAACTTACTTTCTTCGGTCATTCTCTAGCAGTTAGTTTGATTTGATATATATTGGTAAAGTATTTCCATAAATGTAATATGAAGCCTATAGTTATTAAAAAAAATTCAAGTACTAGACAAAATGTTTAAGTGAATGTCAAGAACATATCTGTAACATTATATAACTAATCATATCAGTGCCATAATCAAGCCAATAGGTTGTTAGTAGACTTGAAATTAGTATATAATAGTATTATTAATATAAATACTACAGGTGGATTGGTGCTGGAAAAGAGCTATAGAACTGAAAGAGAACGCCAAGGAGCTCACGGCTCCTCTGTTCACTTCGTCCACTTTACCTGACAGGTGAGCGAGTACTGAACGTAGACAATCAGTTAGAGGTCTACCGATGTATAATGATGCCATTCAAAAATAGAAGAAAGTTTTTTGCTCGTATGTTAGAATGAAATAGATACAGATTTCTCCCCAAATATTTTGCTGTGTCTGTTTAGGGGTAATACATACAACAATATTTGTAGAAACATGTGTTTGTGACCTATTTAATGTTCAGTCTCTGAATATACATAGAAAACCAGGAGCACCTATACTTGTTTTTATATGGAAATGAGAGAACTATTATAATTATGTAATTATAAATTTGTACATAATAATGTTAGTAAATGGAATAGTTATGGTCATGTATGGGCAGTGGTTACCATTACCGTCAGATTTTATTTGGTCCTATTGGTTTTTTTTATTGATTATAAGCCATTCAAACAATCCCACCTGGTGGTAAGTGGCGATGTAGTCTTGGATGGCAAAGCGCATATCGGGCTGGTAACACCGACACGGGTAGACTATTCCATTCCTTCGCGGTGCGCATAATAAATGACGGAGCAGAAGACTATTATTTATTATATTATTATTAATACTCCACACCATGTATTGTTGTTATTGTACAGGAACGTGGTAAGGTGCTTGGAGCACTGCGTGCAACAACTGACACAGCTCACCGGCCTGCTGGACTCCGTGCTCACTAAGTGCTGCAATTTGGTGGTGCCAGATGGTCAGTTGCCAGCGTTTTTAGACTTCAGAACGGAATCTTTATACGATCACTTGCGTTAAAATAGTGCGTCAATTTTCACCGTTTATTGGGCGCTGCAACCTCGCCTGTAGAAATTTTACTATCGTCTATCCCTGTCTATATGTTATTTTTGACCATCGTTAGAACCGTGGTTGTTCTAATTCTATTGCATTATTGTATAACGGATAGACGTTTCTTTTTAAATGCAATACAGCACAATAAAAGACCGTGCATATATTTATGTAACCGATTCCCGAGCCATGGGTGTTTCACAATACAATACTAATAAGCTTTATTATGCAATAATAGTAATGAATAGAGAAAAAGAAATAATTGGATAATCACAAAAAGCGATCGATCGTATCGTAAAACAGCGACCTCTAGCAGACAACCTTTTGGTACAGATTTCGCAAGGTAATCCAATTTGGGAATCTTAAGTGCAAGAGTGTATGTGAACGTTTAGTTGTTATTGAACATTGCTTTAGTGGGTATGTTGTTTCCAGCACTGAGCGAGATGGAGGAGAAGCTGAAGGGTATCGGTACGGTGTCCCTGTACTTTCAAGTAGTGCAGTGGTTCCTGCGGGTGGGGCTGTTGCCCGAACGACACGACGCGTACACCGCACTGCCCTACCCGGCTCAACAACTCTACACTATATATAAAAAGAGGCAATTAATTGTTTATCATTATTACAACCATTGTCCCTCTGCTGCCGTCGGATCTCTTCTCACGGTGGCCTGTGCAGCTTGGCAGACTCCACATACCCTTGAGAACTCATGAAAACAAGAGATAATTAGTTTTAAATATGCTCATAATTTGGATAAATACAATAACTTAGATACAAAGACTAGAAGTCTGACTTTGAAACAACTGCACTAAAAATAAATACTGTATATCATTACACTAAAAAGAGAGACGAACTTCTTATCATTCCATGGTGAGGATGCCGGGTCCGTCGTATGGCAGAGAGAGAAACTCCGAGCAGTTCCCGGCATTTGAGTTCCTCCCACCCCCCAGAAGTTGATTCAAGTGTGAACTCACACGTAATATTAGTTATATAATTTACGTATCAATTATATTATCACGTATTTGTTTATAATTTTATTTGGAATATTATAACCATTAATTTTTACATTCCAGACGCCTGAAGCTTCAACGCTTAGAAGATAAACCACCATCAGATAATGAACACCAGTCGTGTTCCTTGCTGTACATAGATCAGTTGATAGAACACGAATTCGGGGGTGAAAGAACGCACAAGTAAGAATATGTTGATAACATTTTAGGTATTATCATTAAATATTTGCACGATAATAATGAATGTAATGAAACCGTTTGCGACTTCCATAAAAATGGACTTAAGTTATTTTTTCTTGGTTGTTAATCTAAAATTAACATTTATGGCACATAATGGAGGATAAATTATTATTGTGTGGTGAAATGTCACCTTACATATAGCATTGAAAGTATTTCGTTAGCTAAATTGTCAGTTCAGAGGTCTACAAATAGTTTCCTCACAGTACTCCAAACTAAATGTTGAGCTTACGGACTACTTTGCTACTTGTGGCGCAACAATATTGTCTGTTGTCAATTTGTTATTTAAACCATTGTTCACGGAGACCTCTTGAACGGTATAAGACTAAACGTCGTGCAGAGTCATCTAGTGGCGAGTTACAACAAAATAAACAGTACAATATTTTTTCCATGAAAAATTTAAAGTGTCAACACATTGTTTTCGTTCAAAAAGTGTCGTAACATATTCATCTTAAATATATTTATCTAAATTAATTTAATACAAAATGCTTATTCATAATGAACATTGTTTACTGTTTAGATCCATTGTTTATGGTTAAGGCTGTAAATGTAAATGCCTTAGTGAATTGAAGCGTGTGTACGTATGAACAGTATGTGGGTGAGAGGAGGCAGCGAGAGTGGCGGGCTGTACCCTCCGCCCTCCCTATACTCGTTGCTGCGTCTGTACCTGTTGCCGGACATCGCAGAGGAGCACAAGCATTCGCTTGTGCTGTACCTGCTTGTCGACTACTCTATGGTCTACGATGACATACGGTAACTGTACAATTTTTATTTAAAAATTCACGTACACTCGATACTTAATATAAGAAAAAATATATATGAAAAAAAATTGTACATGTATTGTTGTAATGTAAAAATTCTTATTATGTAATGATATTATTTCGTATAATGTAAGCGGTTCTATGAAAGTAAACGAGAGTTCAATGTATCACTTTTATTTATTGACATTTAAAACAGCAGATGCTCTTTTTGCTTACACTATATATATTTTATCCAAGTATTCATAGATACAATGGCGCGTTCAATGCTTTAATAACTCGCATAATATTCTCAGATCTCAGCTTGTGAGTTATATTCACTAGATGAATATTTCAAACTTTTTAAACTCGGATTTTGTAAATATTTTTTGTCGTTCACACAGATACGAGGAGGTGATACGTAGACTAATGCAGTTCCCAACTATGTTCGGTCTCAGCAACACCGCGATAAAAGCAACGCAGGCGTTCTGGCATCTCGACCACAGAGATTTTGATGTAAGCTCTGTTGTTTACCGTATGGTGTAGTTGTACTCATTACAACGGTAGGAAAGTGTCTCGTGTGGTAACGCAAACTTCCCCTATTAAATTCTTCTTCGACCACTTCGAAATATCTTTCTAGTATTTTAATTGTAAATCCAGAGCGTCAGTTGCAACAAAAAATAACACATTTAAGAAAAAATGTCAGCCAAGGGAATCCTTAACTAAAGTTTGAAACCGTTTGTTAACTGGCTCTCCAACAACACCAATGATACCTATAAACCTTATAACCTTGTACAAGTACAATCAAAATCAAACTGGTGATTACTAAGCTGATTGACATCCAACAGCATATTGGTTGTGAAATATTCAATGTTAACACACGCGGTTGTGAATTTTACATATCCAACATTACGTGACCAGTTCGCGCTGGACCAGCTGCAATGTCTGACTGGCAACACTCTCTCGGAGTGGCAACACAACGTCGTGCTGTCCTCTCTCCTCGCCCAGAAGAAGACGCAGGCGGCTCTGCAGTACTTACACGTCAGGAAACCGGCGCCCGTACAGAACTCACGCGATAACGACTCCGATTACAAGTACTTGCATTTTTGCATTTGGGTCAGATAGCTCTCAGTAAAGTAATTCACTTATCACAATGTTACCCACGACTGTATGGAGTTGGAAGACGTAGGACACACCACCGGAGAGGGAATCTTCATTTTTGAAGATTTCTTATTCTGAATAATGAAGTTTAGTTGCATTTCTCTGAGTTGTTGCTGCAGTATGTACATGTACACGAATAACTACATGTAATTAACTTGAAAATTGGATCCTATTTCAAAGATGATCAAAGTTTGGTAAACCCCATACGGCTACAATTTTTAATTTGAAAAAAAAAAAAACCAATCACCCAGCAGCCTTTGGATTTGTTTTTCCTGGTCTCTTTTTGAAGACATCTCGCTTGTTCTTCGACCCTCTGAATCCAATGAAATTTTCTGTTATTTTGTTTTATATTATCAGTTTTTCTGGTAGATGGCCGGCGTGTGCTTTCACCTAGTAATGGTGGGCTATTGAATATGAAGTGTAATAATTATTATTAATATTTGCCTAGTGGTCATATCCATAACAAAATAAAGAAAACCCACCGACAACAAACAGGAATGAAAGGGTTATGTAGTTTTCTCTTCGCGTATTAATATATAAATGTTAATTGTAATAGAGTGACCAGCGACCGGGACAAACTGGAAGACTGGCAGTCGTGTTGCAACCTGTACCTGGCGCGCGGGCTCGTGTTCGAGGCGCTCGACGTCATCCGAACGTGCGTCCAGGGCGCAGCCGGCGTCGACGATAGGGTGCAAATTATAAATTTCTTCTTTAAGGGTGAGTGTTTATGCTATTCAGCGGAAATTTATATTTATGTTGCTCATTACTGAGGATTCAAAATATGTACATAACTTATAACGACCACAGATAAACCTGCAAGTAAAGGTACAAGAGAACTCGACAGTGAAAAAGTCCTGATTAGTGGTTTGGAGGCAATCATCAGACATATGTACTTACTTGCATACAAGCACTGAAGTATATATGTCGATTTATAGCAGTTGCTTCAAAATGAAATTATATTTGAATGTGGGTCAGGAACACTTCGGAAATCAAGCCACGCCATCGCCTCGACATATTCCGACCGTGCGTGGGGACCACGAATAAGGAGCAAGAAACTACGAAGATGTTTTTATTCCTGCTCACAGTCACAGACAGCACTTACCTACTACAACGTATCAAACTACCTGTGGAACTTATCTCCAAGCAGTCTTGTCCTTAACATAATCGTCTAGTTTGAACTTGCTTCGTTCTTGGTATAGTAAAGAATGTGTTACAGGCTGCCGCAACACCGGTCAGCTATCAAAAGTCCTCAACGTGTCCCTGTTGCCGTTCGAAGAGGATGCGTTCATAAAGTACCTGCAGAGCAGCAACGAGCCGCAAACGTCCGACATTTTGGTTATGTACTACTTACAGCAGGCCAGGTTTGTGGAGTGACCGATCCTTAATAGACGTTTAAACTATGCCGTCGGCGTGGTAACGTGTGCTGAAGATTTGGGTTTGATTTACTTCGCTAACCTTAACCTTCAATTTATTGATTTTATTGTTAATTAGAATGTTTACAAATTACACTAACAAAATCATTCGAAAAAGTAATATTTCATTCCATTTTTATTAATGTATGAAGTGGAAGTCAACCTCCATGTGCATGTCCTGTCCATGTTTGCATTCGTGGTATATTCTCGTAATACCTATTTTTGGGCATCGCTGGGCTCTGTGCTAACTACGCAACTTAATTCCAACTGCATCCATGTACTTCCTAATGTATAAATTGTTTGAAATTTTATATAACGGGGAGTGCTCCGTTACATTGTTTTTTTTAAAGTATGACGTCACTAACTTCAGTAGGGTCCATAATAGCTACTTTGAAAGCAAAATTTCTTCAATTCTTCATTCTTGTGTTTACTTGAGAGCTCCGTACTGTTCGACGATCCGTGCCTAAGTGAGTCGCCGTGCTTTTTTTTTTGCGCCCAGACAAAGGAAAAAGGGCTACCCTCCGGAGATGCGCGGGAGGGGGGTGGCGAATGCACATGTATAACCAGCGCAGCCGGCTGCGCTGGTTATGTGGGACTCCCGATAAACTTAGGGGCCTACCCACTAAACACCACCCGGGG